>CAEGAE010037335.1:0-12183 GCA_903067095.1 Girardinus metallicus
TAGATAGATAGATAGATAGATAGATAGATAGATAGATAGATAGATAGATAGATAGATAGATAGATAGATAGATAGATTTGTTCTAACTGTGAGGATAAAAACTGTAGTAACCAATGTCCTTTGTACAGTTCTTCTCGCACTCCCTCGGTGCCAGCAGCTCGGATTTTAACGGGGACACTGTCTCTGAGACCGGGGTGGCAGAGGGGGAGATCCGTCTTCTTTTGGCCTGTTCAAAGATCCCAGAATCGCTGGAATCAATCGACTTTATCGACGACGGCGTCTCTATCCAGCTGGACTCTGATGTGATGTCTTTGGGTTTGGTCTCTTCCGAGCCACCGATCGGTGACCTCTCGGTCGCGATGGAGTCTCCCTCCTCCGACAGGTAGTTGGTGCCCGCCCTGCCTCCAAGGGAGTTGGTCGGCCAGCAGGAAAAGACCGAGCTGGATTTACTGTTTACGCCGCAGTACTGTGGTGGCGTGCGTCCTCCCCAGCCAGACGGGTCTGCGTAATAGCCAAGAGGCCGATTGGAGCAGCCCGCTGTCGGCAGGGGGAGAGCCTTTACTCCGGCCGCTGCGTAGGACAGCAAGGTGGCCGCGTTACCGGCGAAATCGGCGGCGTCGTATGCCGAGGCGGCAAAGTCCAGTCGGTTGTTGGCAGGGGTGACAAACCAACGCTGCGGGGGGGTGGCAACAGTGGGCTCCTCGCTTTGCTGAGGGGACAGCAAGCTGTTGCCGAGTGGGACGCTGCGCTCCGTGCCAGGACCAGTCCCCACGCCAGGGTGAAAGCGAGATTTGGCATAAGTGCTGACAAATTGGTCCTGCAGGAAGGAGCTGGGCATGGCGTATCTCGCACCCGGCACGATCTGTGAGCGCGGAGAGTCACCCGGTGATGGAGTTAGGCGGTCAATGTCGCAGCCTGTGTATACACTGAAAAAGATGGAGAGAAAAACAGAAACAATTCAGAGCTACGCTGTGCGTAATGGTGGATCCTCAGAAAAATAGAAAATTGTGAAAACGGACATCTCGTGAGTTGGATCAGTTATATTTAAATCTCAGAAGATCTAATTGTCATTTCCAATTGTCATTTAAATTCTCTTCCATGAAACAAAAATACATACATTCTGATACACACCGACTTCTCGAGAAGAAGCAGAAGTTATTCTAGAAATAAATGATTTCAGTTTTAATTCCCGGATTAACGGAAAACCAGGTGAACTCAAAAGAAGAAGCAAAGTTACTCATAAATTATGACATTTTTGAATATGACAATTTCTTTTTTGGAATATATTTTTTTTACAGTCTTATTGGACCTAATTATGCTATTGTTATTCTTGTAAATGTCATCAAAATATATTTAGAATGATGCAAACCGTGCTTTTAAATTGCAGTTGTCTGGAGAAGGGATAAATAAAGATTTATGAAAGCTTCTTGAAAACATAGCAGAATAGATGTTTAAATTTAAAACGAAAAACAAATGATTAAAATGAATCATCTTACGTGTCATAATTGTCCCGAAATCCTTTGGCAAACGGATTGTGGTCGATTTTCAGTTGCGTAATCTGCAGGAAGACAAAAATGCATATATTATTAATTCCAATAAAAATATATATATATAAAAATAAAAACATAAAATTTAAGGATGAAGACTTCAGTGTTGTTATTGTAAGACAATAAAGCGACAAACACATCAGGGAAATTAGCTCGTTGAAACTAATTATTTACAAATTTCAAGTGAACAAAAATTCACCTTGAATTTTTTTTTTTTTTTCATGTTAATACTAGAATTTTTGTTTGTTTTCTCCGAAAGAATAAAATAAGCAAATAAGATGTGCAACGGCAGAATTTGAATCTCGTCTCAAACAGAAAAGTGTCCGTACGTCAGTGTTCTGGTAAGCGGTGACGGCGATGAACTGCGTCTCCGTGAAGGTGAAAGTCTGGACTCTTCCCGGCTGGCTGGTGTCCTCTGTCCCATCTTCGTTCACTTCCACCACATGGAGCCTGGGCTGGTACTTGTGGAGTGACTGGAGGACCACCATCTGGAGGTTTCGACGGGAGAAATTCACTTTCAGAGTTTCGAAAGATGATTCAAGCATCACGCTGCTGTTTTCAAATTCGTTATCATAAACTGAGCTAACGCACCTGCGCGAATAATGGCGCAAGCTTACAGGAAAGATGGATTGAAAATAAAAATTAACTGCGGGTGTTACCTGGCCTGTGTTGTTGGAGGCACCTTTGTTGTTGGTGAGCTTTAGCTTTCCAAACGAGATTTCCTGACGCATCCAGTGCGCGCCGGTGTTTGGTGAATCCGGGTGCATGTAAACTCTGTTTCCTTAAAAATTGTGCAAATAAATAAACAGAAAGATATATAAAATAAAGCAATATCATTAAAAAACTATAATAATTGTAAAAAGAAAAAAAAAGAAAAAACAAAAAGGTACAAAATTAAAGACAAAATGTAATATTAAATTTGTTTATTATTGGTTATGATTATATTAATAAAAAATAACAATAAGGATGAGGCTACCTATAACGTTTGTGTCAGCTTTCCCACACGGCACCCACTTTCCTCCTTGGAATCGCCAGTGATTCGGATCAGCGAGTATTACGTCCACAAATATATTGTAGTGAGCGGTTGGGTCGAGGCCAGAAATGTTGAAGCTTAAAAAGGGAAACATTCGTCTGCAGAGAAAAAAAAAATCTAAAATTAACATATAATATTTTAAGATGTTTTTATGTATCAAAAACCAACTATTTTGATTTGGGTTTTTTGTGTTTTTTTTTCCTTGTCACTTTTACTAAGTGCAAACAATTTAATTTTTTTTCTATGTTTTATTATCATTCTTACTATTACTATTTATGTGGGGGGGCTAAGCGAACTTTTTTTTAGAGAATCGACAAAATCCTTTTTGTTTTTCTAAAGCATCCCCATGCTCACCAACTTACCGTCCCTGTTTTGTTATGATCATCTCCGTTTGGTGCCTGTGAAACTTCAACCACAGGGCCCTGTTGCACAGATACACCTGCGCCTTCCCCGGCACCAGTCCCGCCTGCGCCGAAGAGAACTGGTAAAAAGCTCCCCCTTGGTACGTGTGTCCATACTGTTGCGCGTAAGGATAACCCGCCGTCGGGTAGCCTTGCGGAGACGTGTTGGTTAAAAGGCTGTTGTACGCTCCGTTAGTTATGACCGGATGATGGGCCATATAGCGGCTGGGACTCCCGATGGAGAAAGCGGGGTGCGCCGGTCCATGCTGGCTCGGGTACGGAAACATGGCAGTGGGAGCAGCGGAGACTGACGGCGGCTGGGCGGACGGAGAAAAGATGCACCTTTCTCCTGCAGATCCATCGAAATTATGACGGATGTCAGAGACTCCGTGGAGATCAGGAGAGAGTTTGCCCCTCTGGACGTCCCCCGACGCGTCCTTGGAGTCGGGGAAATTGTCTGCCTCTGACTGATTCGTCATCTCCCTGGAGTTTTTTTTCAGAGGTGAACTTCTCTCCAGGTTGTCACTTGCAGATATAATAGGATGGTCCTGCAACGAGAGCTCCTCTGATCCATTGGAGCTCGCAAAGCCACTGCCCACATTCATAAATTTCTTTGAGATTTCACTCGTCAGCGAGATGCAATTCTCCACTTGCATAGCTCTATTAGCTCATCCTATATCACAGGCTTTTTGCACACGCCTCTCCTAATCTAACATGACTTGGAGTAAGGAAGGCGGCAAATTAGCCAATTGACACCATCCTGCAATCAGGATGGATTTTCTCTCCATCACTCTGCGCTCTTTCCTAATGAAACAACCGCTGCTATTGGTTAAATCAGGACTGTAATTTAATTAGACAGCTCTTAATTAGGAGCGCTGTGAACAAAGTGATTTGTTTGTAGTGTGACACGGGCCTATATGTGATTAAAACATATAAGGGCTCCGACTGTTTCTATTCATAAGAAAGACATATAAAATATCATAATTATTAAAGCTATTGTTTCTGTCTCTCGGCTACGCTGTTTACCTTTACTTTGCGTTATTTACCTATTTATGCACCATGAGTGCCAAAGTATGTCTGTCGAAGCAAACCGGGATTTATTATTAACATGCCAAAAATGACAGTCCATGACAGGCAGCCTTAAAATGCTTGTGATATGGCGTGAAATCACTGCGTCCCACTGAAGATGTGTTTATGAGTCCCAGCGCTGGTAAATATTTTATACTCACTGAAAGTTAGGAAGCTGGGCACTGATAAGAGGCAAGAGCAGGCAGCAGCCTAGAGGAGGAGCTGAAAAACACCAAAATATGCTCTCCATTAAGAGTCATTGTGCAACAATTTAGTTAATTTGGCCACTGCTTTTTTGGAGGGATAATTGGAAGAATGGTAATTAGAGGCTCGTGTGGGGAAAAACACATTTTTCATGAAATATATTTAAAATAACGAATAAATGAAATGTTCTTAAAATTGGTAATTAAAAACTAAATAATTTAATCTGACAATCTGCAGAGGAAATAATTAGTTTCCCCTGCAGATTAAATTAAAATGAATCAGATTTGATTGAGAAGACGGAACAAGTTGCAGAGAAAGCAGCTGCAGGTGGACACCTTCCCGTTTTCTTTAATAAGTTGGCTCATAATGCTGCGTGGTTTAACTGTAAATTCTAAAATTATTCATTTCAATTCTGGAATCTGGTGGAAAAGGAGCTGATTTAGCTGTTTTCTTGCGGTTTTCGATCTTTTTTTTTTTTTTTTTTTTTTTTGTAGCAATGTAATTCGAATGCTTTCCCTTCATTAGCAGTGTATACCATACACGCCGGAAGCACCAGCGAAATATATGGCTGCTGAAAGCCCCTGGTTGGGTATTTATTTCCCCAGTGCTTATTTTTCTTATCGAATTGTTGCTCTACAAAGCAAAGAGTTTTTAAAGTTTCTATAGTTAAACATTTATAAACCCAGAGCACCGAGAGTTGCTTTAATTTGTTTAATTAATGATGTGTGGCTTTTTGAGCCCGCTTTATGTTGTCAGACAGATTCTTTAAAGCAATTTGTTGCAATGTGTTGGGCAAAAGTCACAGAGGAAGCAGCTGCAGTCAAACACCTTCATTGACAAGTTAACCGAAAATGTGGGGAGTAAGTTTGAAGTAAACGCTAAAACGATTCACTTCAAAACTGGACTCAAACAGAAAGTGTAACATTTTTCTTACAGTTTTTGATTGCAGAATTTTACAGAGATCTTATTCAGATTAATTGCTTTTTGATTTAAACATGTACAACATGTGACTGTTTATGGTCCCTGGTTGGTAGGAAACATAAACTGTGCTTTTACGAGGATTATCCAGTGTTGTGTTGTTTTTGTTTGTTTTCTTAATAAAAGTTTTTCAGCATATTAATTATTTGTATAAGTATGAAGAAATCTTATGTTGTTTTGATTTGATTTTGTCTGTTTAGACGACCATTGTATGACTTTGAAGAAGATGGTGTGACAAGCATAACCACTGACATATTCAACAAGAGGGAGCTTTATCTGCATGTCTCCACCTTCTCCACACTCCATTGCTTTTGTCCGCCTGTGATATTTGCATCCTCTCCTTCCTCCGTTGGCATATGCATCTCTACCCTGTGTGCACCTTCTCCCCAGTCCCTTTCCATATGTCCCACTACATTTTGTGCAGAAAGTTTGCACTCTTTACTATTTTCAACTGCTTTTGTTCCCCTAATCACTGTGTGTGCCTACAATATCGCTGCACATCCAGGTCTTTTGGAATTTGACAGTAAAACACTCCATACTGATCAGAGTTTACTAAAGCTCTTTTACAGGACATAAAAATAAATGGTAAGACACTGAGTTTGATTATTTTTGCCAACATTGCTCTTTTACTTGCTAAGCAATTAGGGCTTGCTAAAGGTATGCTGACCAAAGAATTGGTGGGAAAGACAATATAGGCAAAACTCATGTGGAGTTGTATTCTGAGTATAGTGGATCCCTGATATTTGCAGGGGTGAGGGATCACAGCCACCCACAAATAGCTAAATCCACAAATATTTCCTTATTTCCTTTCTTGGGGGTACAGCCAATCAGTGGCAAAGAAATTACACACACCTGGATTGGCTGATTTGCAAATGCCAGCCAGTAACATGTCAGGTTCCATTGCTCCTTGGTATTTCATCTTCTCAAGCTG
This sequence comes from Girardinus metallicus, assembly GCA_903067095.1. Taxonomy (NCBI): domain Eukaryota; kingdom Metazoa; phylum Chordata; class Actinopteri; order Cyprinodontiformes; family Poeciliidae; genus Girardinus; species Girardinus metallicus. Next base: position 6,163 of record CAEGAE010037335.1, read on the forward strand.
CACTTTCTTTTGAATAGTTTAGATATGCCATACATAAAAAACATAAATAGGTGATTTTACTGCAAATGATCTACAAGTTTCACAGAAAAAAATCAGCAAATACTGAACAGTGGACAGACAAGTGTCGACTGTGTAGATTTTAATATTCAATTAATAAAATTAGACATTATTACATTGCTGTCATTTTTAATATGACAGCAATAGCGCTATTGCTGTCATATTAAAAATAACGTTTTTATGTTAACGCTATTTTTACGTTAACATGAAAATGACTTCTCACTCAAATTGCCAGTCACTTTAACCCATTTTTGGTGTAAAATCTAACCTGGTAGCTGGGTCAAATCTATAATCTAAACCTGTTTAGTCAACCCTCGGACTAGACATGCAAAATAACCCAATTTGATGTATTTATACCCCAGAAAGTTTATAGAATGTTTTAGAATGTAGGTAAAAGTTACTCTAAAACTTTTTGTTAAGCTGCTCTGCATTATGATTAGCCAATCACTGTGCACAAAATATTCTAAACCATCTGAGGAAAAAGGAACACAAGTAAAGATCTATTTCACTGTGGTACTGCTCACCATATTATATCTTTAATGAACAGCCATGAATCTCTAAAGCTAACAAGAGGGGTCATTACAGAAGGGCTACTGGGTCCAGCAATCTATTTCTGAGAAACATGCAAGCACAGGCTTGTCTGTGCCTAAGGAAAAGAGGCCACTCTCTCCTTTGCTCATTACAGGATTATGGTTCACTTCCATTGCTGGTCTTTAATAAGCAAAGTGAGCTTGTTTTTTTTCTGTTTTTTTTTTTTCTCTCTCTCTCTGTCTCCCAAGAACCAATTGTTGAATCAACCATGCAGCAACTTCGTGCTTCTCCCCAGGTACCGGTACCCTTGTTTATCAGACTAAGTCTTCCCTTTATTACCTCAGCTACAACCAGTGGACATAATCAAAGAGGAGGAGGCTCATTTGTTATGCTTGTGGCCAGCTTTGTCCTTGGGGAGATGTAGAGCAGTGCAGGTTATGATGGCTGCCTCCTGTCTCTGCAAAGAGCCTTATTTGACCAGCTGAGCATAATGCAGTGACTCACCATGAACAGAATCTATAGCTATTTATATATAAAAAAATATAAGATCTTAATGCTAATATGTGCATACATGCATATATTTACATGTCTACATGCAGGCCTGTTATGCAGTGTTGTGACATCTTATAGATTTTTTCTGCTTTTGCTTTATTTGTCACACCTAACTGTTTCAGATGATCAAACTAATTTAAATATCAGCCAATTAAAACCTAAGTAAATACAAAAAAAAAAAACAATGATTAAATAATGATCTGTTGGCGTTAACAACAGTCATGGAGTTTTTGAAATAACAGACAAAAATGAATGTACCACTCTGTTATATCATTATGAGGGGATTTATTTAATTTTATTATTTAACTGAGTCACATTTAACTGGTGTTTAGGGCCATAAACACTATGGCATCTTAATGAAATTCATATGGTTTGACTAGGGAACTTCAGAACCTGAATTTTAGGGTGTTTTTTTAGCTACTTAAAGGTGGGCACACTTCACGTATCTATACCCTCTGTCTGCCACACTTTCTTTAGCTGATACATGCCGTGAAATATAAACACAAATCTTTGGACAGCATTTTTCAAATAAAAACTGATTATTCTGAATAACTCTATTGGATATGTGGATGTGCTGGAGTGGGGAAACATTTAAAACATTCACACCTTCCAGAAAGTTGGATCTTTGTCTTATCAGTTCATACAAAACCTAAAGTCCTAGGTATCGTCAAGATAGTTTTTGGCAAATGCAAGAGAGACCTTAGTGTTATATGGATCAACAACGCTTTTTACCAGGAACTCTAACATGGGAGCCATCTTTCTCAAGGCTCTTCATGTTTTTGAATCACAAACATTGACCTTATCTAAGACCAGTGAGGCCTGCTGTTGTAACTGTTGTTCTCAATTGGTACTGCAACTGGGAACAACAGTTGATCCAATTTATTAAACTTAGGGCATAATGTTTTGCTTTTATTACATATTTAGCCTACTTCATGTTGCCAGAAGGGTTTGTTTAAATGGTTTCTTGATTGTGTAGACATTATTTCCCTGATTTCTTTGGCAAAATTTTTTATGGTAACTTGAATTTGCTACCTAATTGCTGCATTCATGTAAGTAAGTGATCCCAGAGTGTTGGTGCCCGGAGAAGAACAAAAGAAATGAATTACCTCTTGAAAGGTGTATCAGAAGAGATGTACTGAACTCCATCTAGCTAACCCCATCACTGTCTCACTGATTTTTCTGTCTGTAATATTGTTTTTGGCTGAATTAAAGCTACTTTGAACTTTGCTTTGATAATAGCATATATTTGTGTACCTCTTTGAGATAGATATAACTCTTGTATATAAATAATATAATGAGGAGGTGCACAATAATGGTTTCACTAAGTGGTAGTACAGATCCGCCAGAAAACATAGTTAATCAAATGACCATTGTAAAATATTAAAATCCGTCAAACGATCTGGAATATTTGACTGACGAAAAAATAATACAGAAGAAAAGTTTAACAAGCCAAATAGTCTTTCACAGAACTGAATTGTGATGAGCTCAGAAAAGCAAGATTCCTCTCTAAAATGCATCACTATAAAAAATACATATTTTCCATCGAACTTTTGCATATTAACAGTGTTAATTTCATGAAAAAAAAAATCTATGTCAGTTCTTTCAACATCATATCATTGTTTTTTTATTGTTGTGCCAAAGGAATCTGTATGCCACCTGGGTCTAATCCAATCAATGTGAATGACAAGGAGAGAACAAGCCTGAAAGTGAGCACCAGCTTAGGGACTTTACCTAATGCCCAGCACTGTCACTTCAATGATATGATCACAGCACACAAAATGACAACAAAATTATAGCCAGCAAGGATATTGGGACATAGTGTGCTCCTCCAGTCAGGTGAAATTGCTTTTTGTGACTATGAAATGGCGTGTCTCTTGTCGGATGGGTAAACATTTCCTTGTCAGGCCAGTAATAAGGAATGAGGCTCAGTGGGCTGAAGTAAGAGGGGAGAGCCAAGGTTATTTGGGATTCATGACAGGTAGTGGCTTATATTACAGTAGCTCTAAAAATTTCATGGGAACGCATTTAAGATGGCTTTTAAGTTATTTATATGCTGTTTGCTAGATGTCACATTGGAATTTCCATCAATAAATCAAAGTTAAGGTTCTTTTTATTATTATTGTTTGCTCTGTCATGAAAAAGAGAAAATAAAAACAACAAAACTGATACATAACTTATGTCTTTAATTAACTTGCATTACTAATCTGATTCAATAGGGTGGTGCTTTGTGCTATGCTAACATAACTACATTCCCCCGTGGCTTGCTGCCATCAGTGATCCTCTCTGTCAGAGGGAATCAGGGTGCCTTCTGACAGAGAAGACAGCTGGAGGCCTGCTAAGGGGCGGAGTGGACAGTTGTGGCTTTTAAACCCTTATTAGCCGTCCTCCCTGGACACGGAGACACGCTTCTACGCAGAAGTGCACTCCTACACCTGCTCATTATTGATGTCCTTTAAGGGTCCCAGTCAGACCAGACTCCAGCGTGATTCTTTACCACAAAGCTCACAGCAAATTAACCTCAGGACAGGTGATCATGATGTTCACTGGAAATGAGAGTGACAGGTATCATGTGCTAATATCATACCAGAACTGCATTGTGGTGGGGGTTCAATCTGTACAAAATGGATATAAATTGTTTTTTTTGTTTTGTTTTTTTTTATCAAGTACAAAAAGGTATAAATTCAAACATTTTACATATCTAGCAGATGAAAGCCAAATATTTGCTGTTTTTCAACAAATGGTAAGCAAATGAGACAAATAGTGTTTTTCCAGGTATCGTAGTATATATTTTTTTTTATAAATTTGAGTTATGTATTCATCTAATGTGTGAACAATAACTGTGAATGCAACTTGTAAACAAACAGTAGTATGTAAATTTAACTAACAAAATAATGTATTTTTATAATAAGCAGCTTCATACTGACTGGATTCGTTGATGTTGTGGTTTGGTAGATAGATTATTTAATCACGGGTCAGTATGTGCAAAGTGGTGCTCTGTTCTACATCTACTGCATTGTAAGGAGGTGTGTCAATAAGCAGGTAATGAACCAGGGGAGGTTTACTTTCCATAGCACTGACTACAGGCAATGTAGGAATAAGTTCTGTGAATATGTGAAGTTCATCACTTCTCTTCTAGGTTTTTTTTAAAAGAAGTTCATTTCAAAATCTATGCATACTTTTGAGTTTTCCATCGTAGTTGTTACCATCCCCATTTTTTATATTTCAATAAAAACAAGTTGATCACAAAATTATGTGGCCTAGTAAGGTCAAGTTTCATTCTTGTTTCGGTGTTGACAATGGTACCAGACATTTGGTACCAGACATTTGCCATTTTTTAGTTTTCTAACCAGTAACCTGTTAGCGTTAGGACAGTTGTGATCCAACTTTAACTGATGGCTGTAAAAACAATTTCTTATGTAACAATGTATATATTTTTTTAAACACTTCTCATAATTTTCCCAAAAGAAAAATTGCAAAGTGTGAAGATTACATTACACATCATGAAACATCAGTTGCATATTAGAAAACCATTTAATCTATAAATCATAGCTGTCATGTTTCTATATAATGCAGTCAGATCAGTCAGCCATTAGACTAATTAGTTTGACACATATTTTAGCATTTTGTAAATCATATTATTTTTATCATGACAAGAAGTACACGATTCCATCGTAAATGTATTAATATTAAGTTTCACAATATTTTACACCAATTCTACAAAAGAAAGTGCATATATGTTTATTTTTCATCAAAATTCTATTTACTCAATCACATATTCCAACCCCGTTGTCTGTTCACATTGTGTGATTATGACAGCTGGACAATAAATTTGATCCTTTGGAAATGTTAACTCATTTACGCTGGTGAGTCAACCAAGAATTATAGCTGCAGTTCTCAAAAGCTAGAACAATTTGAATTAGGAGGTTGTGAGATGAAATTCATGCATAATTATAAATGTGTGAATGCTGCCTCATCCCAGTTCTGTGACAAAATAGCACTTGTGAAATATTTTCATCCTCCGGGTACCAAAGTCCCTGCGAGTAATGCTTGTAACCGCTTCACACTCACTGATGCGCATTATTTGGCCTAACAAATTGTGGGTAAATAATCTCTGGAAGCACAAAGTCTGCAGAAGGGCTAATGTTCCTACCATAACTTCTTTTATCACCTGCTCCTGATCCGTTATCAACTGTTTGGTTTGTTGCTGCTCTCGTTAAATTTTAAATAGCCTGTGTGACCCGGGGAGAGCGGTATGGGTTTGTGACCATTTTGTTACTTCTGCTGCCATGCACCGTCAGTCGTCTGCGAGTGAGGAACATGGCCACTGTCCCCTCGGTAAGCCCACAGCATAAAAAATTCAGACTAACTCCACTTTTTAAGCCATTTCTGATGAAAAGCATGCAGAAATGAAACTGACTTATGCCAAATGAATATCATTGAATCGCTGTGATTGTGAGGGCAATGTTTGTGACTTTGAAATTATTTATTGAACATCAGTTCCATTTTAAGAGTGGCCAAGACCAAGTGTGCACTTGGTACTTTAAGGATGCTCTGAGATGTTCTGAACCCAGTCAGCCTCAAGCTAACCATCAGAAAACTATGCTTTAAGTTTTTCTTTAATATATAGGAGAACTGCAATAGGTTCACTGTAAAGGATTTGTAAAGTATTGATAGTTAAATTATGGGCCAGTAACTGTAATTTTTACATTATATAATTTTTACATAGTTAATTACACTGCTCCTCACTGTATTTCCATTACAATTGATATGCAATTACAAAACTCACACAAACGCTATATTTGTGTGGTTGGTTGGTTGGTTGGTTGGTTGGTTGGTTGGTTGGTTGGTTGGTTGGTTGGTTGGTTGGTTGGTTGGTTGGTT
>CAEGAE010037344.1:0-33485 GCA_903067095.1 Girardinus metallicus
GGGTTGCTGGTGCCTATCTCCAGCTACGTTCCGGGTGAGAGGCGGGGTACACCCTGGACAGGTCACCAGTCTGTCGCAGCTTTAAACAAACCCCGGATAATAATGTCCTGGCTTTGGATACCTCCGATAGGTTAACTGTCACATTTGAGTTGATGGGAAACTTACATGGGAATGCATTTTAATGCTTATTTATCACATCTTTTATCATGGTGATACATTTTTTATCGCAATAAGAATTTTGGTTTATTGTTGTCACGATAAATTTGAATTAAACCCCTCCTCCTCCCAATATCCATACCGTCACAAGTGTTCATTTTAAAAGTGTTTCCACTGTTCAATTAGAGTAATAATAAATTTGATTGAATCCAGTTAATGTGTGCAGCTTAGTGATACAAACCACATGTCTTTGTATGACTGGTGCCCTAAAGAAGTGTATCACAAATTGGCATGTTTTTCCAAGAGCAGCATTTGTTCTTGTGGGATTATGATTGAGGTCGTAGCCATACAGTTACATAAAAGAGTAGTTTGCGTCGTCACGCTTATCGTTATCACTGTAGTATCATAAAATATTATGGTAAAGCTTTTAGTCCATAGAGCCCTCCGCCCAATTTTGCCGATTGCAAAGTCAAAAGAAATCAGCCAAGATACAGGAAGGAAAAATGTGGTGCTATTCAAGTCTGTTTCACCCCTGGGAACAATTTCTAGATGCTTGAAGGTTCCGCGTTTATCGGTTCTTAACAATTACGCGCAAATGATGGGAAAAGTCCAACCATCACACAGCTCAGGAAGAAGATTGGTTCTGTGTCTCAAAGATGAATGGTCTTGACCGAATTAAAGGTGTTTAGCCACATCACTGTCAACACCACGCATGGGACACACACAATATTTCATTGACATGTACTTGGGGGGGGGGAGGGGAATGTGCAGGACCCCGCCCTATGAAAAGAAGTGGAAAATTACAGACTAAGTAAATATTAAGACTGGAAATGAACAAAATGGGAACCGGTCTTTTAAGGCCATGAGATTTATACCAACAGACAACTTTATCAGGAATGTTGACTCCACAATAATTCACATTTGGTGTTTTTCCATGAGAAAACAGTACAGTCATTAATCACTTGGACAAATGGGACATCAGGAAGACGAAGGCAAATAAATTCCACGGGTTAAGTTTTGTGTTACATTTTTACTTGCTTTAGTAATTTCCAAACACACACAAACACACCCCTTCACGCAGACACGACTTGTTGCAAACCTGCCAGCTGATTTTGAAATTATGTCCCTCCGGGGGCTCATCCTGCGTTTGCCATTTTACATGGCTCATCCATCATGACTTTGTTGCCAGAGGCCTGTTGTTAGGAAGGCCAGACCTCCGGCCCTGTGAAGCCCCTCGATCCTGTCCCCAGGGAAGGGAGCTGCCATGATGAACAAGCTGGTCTGTCTGGCCGATCCCCACATTGCTGTGCGACAACGTTCGTACAAACAGAAAAACTAGAGGAAACTGACCTAGAGTGTCTCTGCCATAGTTGTACAACATTAATATTTATCATTAAGCTTTTATTCAGGAGTTTTTAATTCTCTCATAACCCAGCATTGGAGAGACCTACCGTGTCTTGAGGGGATTAAAAAGCACAGCTTCTATTTTCTCATTGAACCGTTGGGTTCTGTATGCTAATTAAGCAATGAGTAAATCTCAAGCTGCCAGGAGTTTTTTTTTTTTTTTTGCCTGCCTCTCTTGTATTGCAGAATCACTACTTCTACATGAGCGACTCGCCTAAACGTCCTTGAATGACAGAGAGCAATCTTTTACAAACCAGAACGGGAAATTCTGAGTCATCTCCAGTATTTAAGGAAATCATTTGGCCAGTTAATATTATGGAAGTCACTGGTTTTTCTTAAGTAATATATTTTAATACCAGACAAAATGTAAAGTACTTGGTTTTCCATCATATTACACTTTGAAAAATTCATTAAGAAGCTATAAAGCAGAACTATTTTTGACACATTAAGGTGCAATACATCAAATAGATGACTAGTACACATCAGTGTGAAATTAGCTATCGGTTATTGTTATTCTGATTGGTTAATGACAGTAAATGGCTTTAATGTCAGCTGAAAATTATTTCAGCTTCCCTTTATATGGGGTTTGTTGGCATAACAAGGCCAGAGAAGGTTTTATTATTAGTAGTAGTAGTGGTAATGGTATTGGCGGTAGTAGTAGTAAAATCACAAACAGTCAGTGGTGAGGACACTTCGCTAATACGGAAGCTAGCTTTTCTCCTGCCTGCTGGAGCAGGACGACGGCTGAATTTAGCTTACACGTTGGAAGCTCTTTGTGGATGTAGCGTGGTCTAATAGGTTCTTCACACTGACATGTCAGGGCGAGCAAATGACAAAGCAGCCAGTGTAAACAGTAATAGCCCATTATCAGCCGCATCAGCATGATTGCTTGTTTTCAGTCCCATTACACCTGGTTTATGTGTCACTCAGAGGGGATTAGGGATTTGTGCTGCCTACTACAGAACATGTTCTGAGCTGGTTATATTTTTGGGAATGAAAAAAAAAATTCAATTCTGTTGCTACAGAGTGAAAACATCCAGTTGCAGTTGTATTTCTCCAAGCTTCTTAATTTTGCGGTTTGAATGGGATTTAGCAGTGTGATTCTATGGATGGTGTTTAATAATTGTTGTTTTTAACAAGTGTATGATGGTCACATGGACTCTGTCAATCATGTGATTTGGTTGAAATGGATGTTCGAGGTCATAAGGTAAAATGTGTCATTGTTCGTCAAGTATTGTTTTTCCCACGTTCCTTGAATGCGCCACTTTGCTGCACACGGTGCCTCTGGCCTAATGGTGCGTTTACACTAAACGCGTTTTCAGCGTCAGGCGCGTCTGGTTTACGTTCAAAGTCTATGTGGAGGCGCAGAATAAACTGCAATGTGTTCAACATATCTAGTTTTCATGAGTGATTTGATTGTGCTCTGGATTACTATTACTGTTTTTTGACAAAATCATATTAACTGGATAGTAACATTAATATGCGAAAGTAGAAAATAAATTTTCTAAGAGATGATTTATTAATTATAATTATTTTATCTTAGGAATTAAGAGTTGCTTGCACATTGTGTGCAGACTGGATTTTAATTTTGTTTTTTTTTTTATTGATAGAATCTGCTACTAAGGACATAGGTGAGATGCCTGAGGACTGGGTGCTGGATGTATCTACCCAGGATGTTCTATACAGAGGCCACCTGTTCCCAGGAGGGTGGTAGGACCTGAAAGGATTTTTTTTGCCCCCTTATTTTTTCCTCAGAGGATTTACTATTTCTTTTTCTATTACTTTACTTGAACTCTCAAACATTTTATTTGCTAGTTTTCTTTGGATCAGACCTGATTTCATGAAATAACTGATTTATCAAAAATTAGGAGCAACAGAACTGTACTCTAAATGCACCAGATGTTAAAGTGAACTGTAACATCTGGTTTTCTGCTTTGAGATAAAAATGAGAACACACCAACAAGGGGGAAGAACAGCTTCACCAGACACCAGGGTGCACTTTGTGCCAAGTGGTTGAAATGTTCCAGCAAACTTAGGGTGCATTCACACCATCCCTATTCAGTTCACTTTAATTGAATCCTAGTTTGCTTGCCTAGAAAGTCCGATTTGTTTGCGGACGTGTGATGTTTTATTTTTTATTTTTTGGGGGGCATAATTTTGGTCTAATGTAGACCAAAAAAGCAAGTTCTGGTCTCTCTAAAGACATCGGTCCCGGTTCGGTTGAAGTGAACTCTGGTGCGGTGCGGATGCGTATGTGAACGGCAGGCGGACAGGAGACCGCTCTAAAAGCAGGAAGTGGACTACAACGCAGGGCATTTTCGGTCAGCCAAAACAAATGTTTATTGCTACAGGAGAAACGACTCATGGCCTTTCACCAGAGACAAGAGAAACTTACATTTTATGAAGAATGAAGTGTTTCTGAAGTTTTTGTGTCATTTCCTTCAGTAGTTTTGGTGCAGGTGATTGGGTGAACACGTTTTCGATTAGATTGGTTTGTTTGGCACGGTGCCGCGTGAGAGTGAACCGTACCAGCTGAAAATGTAACAAATGTTACAATTCTTGTCCACAATGGAACCCAGTCTACTGGGCTATCAGGGTGAAAACACTAAAAATCTGTCACATTTATAAGCCCCCCCCCCACCCCCGTGTCCATCGCTTCCCACTCCACATCCCGCTAATTACCCATCAGCACCGAGACGGGGGCTGTGTTTACGTGGAGGCAGGACCACTGTTCCTCCGGCTGCTGGCTCTGACAGCCTGTCACACTCTGGATCCTCACCGACAGGCAGTGGCAGGAGAGCTGGCCTCAGACCAACCACCTCCATCCTGGTACCGACACGTCGCTCCCCTCCCAACACTCATCTACTTGAGCACCCCGGCAATTTGCTGTTGTGCTAGTTGTCTCAGCGGCTGACACTGTTTGTGTTTTTTTTTTTTTTTGCCCCCCTGCTCTTTCCGCTGCTAATGAGCTTCTTAGGTGTTGTCACGGCAGACTGGAGACGCTGGAGCTCCTAATGGAAAAGTCAGGAAAGACACAGCCTTGAGTGTCGGGCAGAAGTTAGCTTAATTACGTAAATAAATACAGCACTCGTAGCCAAATGCGTTTGGTTTTCGAGTCTGTAACAGATATTGAATCTCTACATTTCTCCGGACTCTCGTGTGTGTTTGTGAGAGAGATAGGAGTGTGTGTAGCTGCAGCTGACATGTTTCTCTCCTCTCTGCTGAGATGGGGCCAGCTGAAAGAGCTAGTGAGAGATCATTAGTGCTAGCATCCCCTGACACGACAGTGGGAACATCCTCTCCTCCTCATTGTTCCCTCCTGCAGAGAGTTTTGTTCCACCAGTTTGTCCCGTTTCCACCTTCCCATCATGCTCTCCCCACCACCTGACAGCCGTCTGGCCGTGTCTTGTTGCAGTTTTTTATTCCCTCGTGCCATATGAGTGAACCACAGATGCCGACAGATTATTTTGCTATTATTTTCCAGTTTTAAATTACTGGAAAATAAAATATGATTCATTTTTGAATGAGACGGCAACAGGCAGGGATACACCAATCCACTTTTTTCATTTCCGATACCGATACAAATATCGGAGGCTTGGTAAAGACAGTGCTGAAGTGACTTAAAATGTTGGGGTTTTTTCAAACATAAATGTACTGAATTACTAATTTATTTGCTGACTCTGCACCAAGATTAATATATTTAACTAAAACTAATAAAAACTGAAATTAAGAGACATTTTTGTGAATTAAAAAAAAGCGGGAATAAGGAAAAAACTATAACAATACTTTGTGCTTATAAAACTAACCAAAACATCCTGAAATAATAGACATAATATCCTTGTGCTCAGAGCACAAAGCGTAGCATTGTAGAATTTTTTTTTCAATATCGGGACAGATCTTATAGTTACAGTTATAGAGGCTGGCATTTATCGTATCGTTCATCATTCGTTGAATTCAGGGGGAAGTTTAGATTGATTTCTGACATGGTGGTACTGAAATAGTTAAGATATTCCTGTGAGGTTTAGAAATCTGATGCTTATTGTCTACATTTCAATTAATAGACCAAAACAAAGAACAGTGTTTTTGTGCTTTTTTTGTCCAACCCTTGGGGAAATGAATTTCACAGTATATGAGATGACACCAAAAGCGTAAGAATGTTTTCAGAAAATGAAAATTACTTTTCATTTTCTGCTTTCCAGCAAAAACCCCTCCCTAAAGGTTTCAGTCAAAACTGACTGTAATTTGAATATGTTGAGCGTCACAAAATCCTCGGTTCCATCTAAACATGAGAAACCGCTGCCGTTACCTTTATTCTCTTATGAAATCACTACATCTGATGGCAGATGCTGACTGACTCTTACATGTGATAAGCTGAATTTCCATTGACCATATAATTGCGCAAATTGGAATCATGGAAATAGATTTGCTTAATTTGGAAAATAACTCACATTTTTCTTTCCATAAATAGTTTCTGGTGTAGGATGAAGTGGCCTTTCGGTTGTATTGAAATATTTCAAAAAACTGCAATGGAAGCACTTTTTTTGCATCACACGAGTCACATGATCAACAACCAGAAGTTGGCATAAACGAAGAAGACAGGAAGTGATGATTGGAGGATAATTACTTCCTGTCTTTTAACATTTTTATTGTTTAATCTTTTAATGTTTATGCACTTAAGTTTCAAGTGTCTGAAACTTGAAACTTGTTCAACCACGTGAATAAGTTTCTTGGGGGAACAAACTTATTCACGTGTCATTTTAATTGCATTTTTATTTAATTGAAATGCCGCAATTGCGAAATTGTGATTTTTTTTTTTTGACTTTGCAGTAACATTGACAGAGTTATGCGCACATTTGTAATGGAAATACAGCTGAAAAGATGAACATAAGTACCTTCAGAAAGAAAATAACTGAAGCTAAATGGATCATATGTTAAGCCATAAGTAGGAGAGATTTACCTCTAAAATAACTTTTAATTTTACCAACATATTCCTTTGATTGGAAATCATATCAATGTTTGCTGTGTATCTTCCACATCTACACTCTGAAGTTTCAAACAGTATGATGTGAAAAAAAAAAAAGTAAAGTACGCTTCCATCAGCTAATTGCCTCTCTGGGTGGGTAAAACGTTGATAATCTGCTCATTAAAGATAACACCGTATCTGTCCGACATCACAAACGGAGAGTGCATAAAAGCAAAAACAAAACGATGCGAACCGAAATTAATTAGCCAGGCACAGATCCGGACACGCCACCGGTTGCGCAGATGAAGACGTTTCGCAGAGACTACTCGTGTTTGTGTGCTTTACAAATGGAAATCAAAGCTCTCGCTGCGAGTCGCTCGGTGAAATCCGGTCCAGACTCGTATTAAACATGGCGACCCCATAAACCACGGAGGAGGCTTTAACTGTCCAACAAAAGCAATGAAACTTCCATAAACATTATCAGCAGGCTAATCAGAGCCACTTGAAGAATTGTGTTAAAAACGTAAAAGCTCTCGGACACACAAGGCCAACAAGCACAGAACGTCTGCGCCTCTTAACGTGTGTAATAACTCTTCATACTGTCCCACAGGAGAGAGAGAAAGAGAGAGAGAGAAAGAGAGAGAGAGAGAGAGAAAGAGAGAGCCTCAGACATGGCCAAGGTTGATGCTTCAAGGTTTATTCACTCCTGCTCAAGAGGAGTTCAATCATTTATGAGGCTGCAGCATGAGATAGCAAAAAGGCAACAATATCCAAAACTAACGGAGCATTAAAATGGCTTCACATGCCTGTGCTTCAACACATGAATGACTACGATTCATTTTAAACTTTGATATTGGACGGAACTTAAAAGGGCAGCAAGCTTTCACTGAGTCATAATAGCTAGACGATGGATATTTCTACTCAACAGGTCTTAGAGTTAGTATTGTGTACATTTTATGAGATTTACATCATGTTATAATGTTATTACCTCATCAAAAGCATACCTGGGGTGTTACCTTGATTCTTTCACACGTTTTGAGAAATTTTTTAATCTCCCGTGGCAACCATTCAGTTGAGCAAAATGCCGGGGTGGACCTGGTCCCGTCTTCGACGATGAAGCTCCTCCGCAGAGCTGCATTTTCCAAGCTTCCACAATAAAGCGCAGTCCCTCCCCCACTCAGCTCCTTCAGACTAGCCAGTAGCAATTAGCAAACACCTGGTGTGACTGAGCTCACACCACGTGTTTGCTCTGTCACAGTGTAACCCGTGTTACCCAGTGCAACATGGGTGAAAATGTTGTTAAAGGCTTGGCAGGATTGCTGTTGTGATGACTTCCGGAAGGCAGAGTTTCAGAAAGCGCAATGGTTTCCTAAAGAGGCACAGGTCCAATTCAAAGGAGTTTTACATAGTCATATTTTTCATATATATATTGCTACCTTCCTAAGCTAATAGCCTAAGTCATTTTTTTTTTTTTCCCCCCCAAGTGATGTATTTTTTCCACCTTTAGCCTAAAACATCTTTTGGAAAGAAAAACGTGGTGATTTTTAGCCAAAATCACTTTTGGCAAAAAATGACTTGGGCAATTATTTTAGGAAGGTGACGATATAGCCTCTCTTTTTTTTTTTTTTATAACAACTGAAGTTAACATAGTTACTTGATTGTGCTATAAAACAATAAAACAGCACTATGTGCCTAGAAAACACATAATACTGGCCTTTTCTCCAGTCTTTCAGATCATCAAACACATTTTAATACTTGACACAGGCAACCTCAGTAAATGCAAACCCCCCACCCCCAAAGAAAACTGTTGTTTAAAAAAAAACGCTCTCCAAACCAACCTGCACTCCACGGGAAAATCTAATCATCACCTACTCCTAATCAGTAGTTGTGCCACCCTTGCTGACAACAGCTGCCATCGAGATAATTGGCCGAGCAGATTTTGGCCAATTTTCTTTGCAGAATTGTTGTAATGGTTGTAATTGGAGGTTTTTCATTCGTGAACTAGCTTTTTACACGGTCATGTCACAGCATCTCAGCTTGCATCCAAGCCGAGACTTTAGATAAGCAATTCCAAAAAATCTTCATTACTGGTTTCTTCAGACAGTCAGGGATGGAGTCGCAAGTTAAACCAAATATATATACATATATTTTTGTAGTATGATGTTCCACCACATCAGTCCACTGGGTATTTTTTCAAAAAGTCTTCAGAGTCATCAGTTTGCTTTTCTGGCAAATGTGAGACTCTCCTATTGAGGACATTTTTCCGCCTCTCTTTCCAATTGTTGGATCATTAACACTGACCTTAGCTGAGGCGAGTAAAGCCTGCAGAAGTTTAGTTGTTTTGGATTCTTTTGTGACCCTTCATGAGTTTTTCCAGGCCCCTCCTGTGAAGGTTCACCACTGTTCCATGGTTTCTGCTCTTGTGGAAAATTAACGGCGGTTCCCTGGAATCCCAACGATCTTTCATAACCCTTCCCATGCCGACAGATCTCAAAATAATTGAGATCGTAACTTAAAAGTTGTTTTATGCAGCTTATCTTTTGGTCTTAAAGTGTGGTTGATAACGTGTGACAAAGAGAAGAACGTATTTATGAACACAATTTGTTATTAAGTTATTATTTAATCTACCACTTCTCTTTGATTTTACTGCATCACATTTTTTGTTTTTAATTATGATATGATAATTGCCAAGAATGATTTGAAAATATCCACCAAAAAGCAACAGATGTAGTCACTGTCCTAAAAACGATAAAAAATTAATAAATAAATAAAGAGAAACTCCACTTCTTGTTTGCCAAAAGATGATTTAGGCTAATAGAATAACTTTTGGCAAAAAATATCATTGTTATTGTGTGAATTGGAGATGATCAATGGGCATTTTGGATTTTCACCACTTGGTGGCGCTGTCAGCAAGATAAAGCTAGAGGAAGCAGCAACAGAACACACATGTGGAGTGGTTTGTGTGTGCAGTTCTAACTCAAAGAAGCATGTTTCCTCACGCTCACAAATCTTCTCTTACTTTACCTTTTCAGATCTAGAAACCAAAGATTCAGTCCACCACGTTTGAAATGGGATGTATGCCAGCGTTTTGTACAGAATGATTAATGCCCTGATGCCCCGTTTGTCAGACTGGACTGGTAATTAGCCCTCATGGGTCGCTTTTAGAGCCAGGACGGTGTCGTTCGCATTGGCATGCCAGAGCTCCGGAAGGTTCCACGTGGATTTAGCTCCTTGTCATTCCGACGCACTCGCAGGCCTCTGCGGTAAACTCGCCAAACCGGTGTCAACTTTCCGCGGTTCGTCCAGTCTGGACTCAGATCTGCTGACCTCCCCCCCCACCCACCCACACACACACACACACACACACACACAGCAGTAGCAGCAGAAGAGACACAAAACAAAACAAAAAGCTTTGAACTTTTTACAGCGGGGTAGAAAGCACCTCCCCCCCTCCCCCGTTTACAACAAGGAACGTTTACGCCGAGCCAGATCTGTATCTCAGCTTGACGAAACGCCACACTGCGTGGACGAATCTTCCTTCTACATAATGAACAACTTCTTTTCTTTTTTTTACACAACATGTCACACCTGTCTGCAGGTTTTATTCCACCATTAACCTACTTTCAGGGAGACAAAGATAAGAAAAAAAAAAGTAAGAACGCACACACAGGAGACAAAAAGACTTAAAAAAAAAAATGTCTGTCCAGTTGTTTAGCTCATGACATTTGTTTGAATCAGATTGCCGGGGGACATTTACATAGTGCAGGAAATTGCAGGGAAATGTCAGAAAGAATCAACGGGTTCTGATAGGCCACAGAGAAGTGCTGCTTTTTTGTACTCTGGCATTTTGGAGGCTTGAAAGTCAAACCGATTTCATTGATCTGCCTTCGTGCTGGATGTTTCCCCTTCCGCTTGTGCTTACAGCGGCGATTCCTGCTGTCGTGTCAAACAAACGGGCCGTTTTTCTCACGGCAGAGCGTCTCAGAGGAGGGGGTCCGTACGTTTCAAAAGAGCCCGGGAAAATCAGCATGAGCGCAGTGCTGAATGTCTTCAAATATGTAACGCTGGGTTTACTGTAATGTAATCTCTGAAGGTTCATTTGAGGTAATATAGATGTCAGCCATCAGGGGGCACTAGATTGTTAAAAAAAAAGAAGCTAAAATGGATGATGTTGGACTACGACATGAACAGATAAATGCAGAAAACATGGAAATGCTGTTTCTGACTCGTGATTTCCTGATATCAACATGCCCTCCTCACATCATTCTTGAACTTTTACACCTTACAAACAAAAACTCAAACATAATTTATTGGGATTTTGATTGTTTCAACTTGTGCGAATCCAAAATTCAGATGGATTGTACGGCTGGATTTGTTTCATTCTAATCCAGGAAAATGCTTTGATCATTATAAAGGGATGCATGCAGAGGTTTGTTGTCAGTATGATTCTACCTGACCTATTTATAAGTTTCTTTCAACGTTGGACTTCTTCCTGCCAGTCATCTATAAAGAGCAGATTTGTGGAGTGCGGAGCCAACAGTGGCTGTGTCCGTAGATTCTCTTACCTGTGCTGTGGATTTCTCTGCCTCCTCCAGAGGAACTTTTTAGCATTTTGGCTACTTCTCTAAATAAAGGACTCTTGTCATGGCCTGTAATTTTGCAGCCTTTAACATGTTTACAAAGCTTCTTCTCTGATGCATCAGGGTTCAGATCGCAGGTATCAGAAGTTTAAACGTGAGACTTTTCACAACCTTTTAAAGCCACGTTGGGCGAGATTTAAGATTGAAATAAGTGGAGTTGAGGGATCCTGCTGAATTACAATCAAGCATAGCACACAATGAGACACATTCATGTTTAGCTATTGTTTCTTTATTGCTCTCTGGTTCAATGGCTGTATGAAAACAACACAGAAAAAAGACATTAAATACATGAAAGAGGAGCTAGCCTCGTGTGGGTCGGCGAAAACAAACGTTGTGCAGCCAACTGGAGATAAATTTGCACTAACTATGATAGTGGTAGCTATCTTTTCCTAGCTAGAAAAGTTAGCTGTATTAGCAGCTAGAAGCCTCAGCCACCTCGAGTCACGGATCGCAGTGAAGATGTCTGCGCACGACTCAAACTTTAACCGGACAGAAGAGTTCAGCGAGAAAATAAAACTACATTTTTTAAGAATATACAAGATTAGTTTTGCCACAACAAAATGTAAGGCCTGTGATTAACGTGTTTAAGCCCAACTTACATATTTTTTAAATGAATCAAATGACTTTTTCAGACGATGACTTCAACATCTACGATGGCAGTTCTAAATGCGGGACATTGTTTTTCAGGCTAATCCTTCTTCAGACTTTGCCACAGGTTTCAATTGCACAGAGCTGGACTGTACTCACTACTTAGGTGATTCCTGGTTACACTGCAATTTATTTAGAGATACTGAAGTAAAGGGTTAGACTACTTTACTTTGTTTCATATAAAACCCACAGAAAATCCATTGGTTTGGGTTGCAAATGTAAAGAAAAGCACCTGTGGAACATTTTGAAAGGCACTGCAGGTGAAATATAAAAAATAATCATTGCTGCTCCATAAAGTCTCTGCTTATAGTTGTGTTTTTTTTTTTTTTCTATTGTTCCTCTGAACTATATGACCCTTTTTAGCTCACAAACCAAATTCATATTCACCAGGGCTTCCTACAACACCAGATTGTCTCCTTCACACTTCATTAACGCCTCCCTCTGGAAATATAGAGCTTGTAAAATATAGATCTTGGCCAACCCTGGCTATCTGCTAATGCATCCAAATTGTTACTTGGCTGATTTATTTATTTATTTATTTTTCATTTTTGGATGGGAGAAAATAAGCTGAATAATCAAAGGAAGACAACAACAACCAAACAAAAAAAAAACATACAAACTGCTCGGTGTGGAATCAGACGCAGCTAGCTTAAAAATAAAAAAAAGGGTTATTTAAGTTTTTAAACACACAAAACCTTCTGTATGAAGAAGGAAGAGCGCAGCGCCATCCTCAGGTAGGATCCGACCCAGTTACACGTGATGCATCGCCGTTTAAATGCCATCTGACGTCTGTCTGTTTTACGCCGCGACCATCGCAGCGGGACGGCGGTCTGCGAGTAAGTGTCTTCGCTGGACGTCTCATCATTATTCCTACATTTATTAAATTAGGATGATTTATGGCCGGTTTGTATGGAGAAAAGTGTACTGCCTAAATGACTATTTAAATGAACACAGGAATTTGATTAACTTCTGACCTCCACGAGCACAGATTGTCTTGCATCGCTGCGTCCGGACGAAAGCAGACGCCGGACTCCTTCGTGACCTCGCCGCAGCCTCCGCCTGTTTTGGTCTTTATGTGGTGGAAATATTGCTTCTTATTGCTGTTTGTATTGAGTTTGATATATTCTTTTTTGTTTTACCTCATCCTCCCAAAGCGTACGTCTCATTTACTTGCTTTTCTGCTCTCGCTCTGATTTACATGCATGACTGCTCCTGTTATGGGTCCCAAAATCAGTCATTACGTTCAAATGTACTTGGTTTAAAGTTGAATTTCAAGTGCCTGATTATTGCGTCTTTTAAAGACATTTTGGACAGATCTTTTCATAAAACTTTAAGTGGGTTAAATTAGTTAGTATAAGATCATGAAATGACATTATTTCCATGTTGTAAGTGAAATAATGTGCCAGTGGAACTATACATTTTTCATCAATATCAAGGAATTATCAACTTAAGACAAATTCCTTTGTCTTACTAAAAAAGTAACTCCTGATGTTTTTAAATCTCATTTGGTTTAGGTTTTAAAAAGCCAAAAATTCGCTTCGAAACACACCGTCGATTTATGTTTTGGTCCACGCAGAATCCGTATATCCGCCATAAGGAACGCATGGAAGGGAATACAGTAAAAAATTTATATGAGGCAACACGTTCTGGATATGTAGCAGGGCTCTGCGGCAAACTCTCCTCAGAAGTCTGCGTGGAAATGAGCGGCAGACTCATATAATGAAGAAGAGCGCGTGCCGAGATGCATACATGAATGAGACTCTCCCCCTCGCCGACCGTACATAATCAGCTAGCCATGTTCTCAGATTGTTTTCATCTGAGCCCTGGCTGGATTCAAAGTGTCCCTGTTAAATCCATGGAATTCACCTGGGATGAAAGTGTGTGTATGCGAGTGGGGTGTATGTGTGCGTGTATCTGCGCGTGTCCACAGGTGTGTGTGAGGGGTGCACGGGCGTGTGCGTGTGTGTGTGTGGAAAGAATGCAGGCCACATTACCTGCACAGCTATTTTTCTGGCAGGTAGCGTGAGATTTGGTTAAGCCCGCCTGTGTCTCCTCGCTCGGCTAGCCCTGGGGTCGTGTCAGATGGACGGGTCGAGTGGATATGTAAAGCTATTCCACAGATCCGGAGCTTAGAGGGGAAGGGGTCGGTCATGAAGTGGCCTCCTGCCTGCCAGACGTGTCTGCAAGCGGCATTAGCTCGGAATATGTATCGCGATCGCCGCTGCTGTTTGGGGTGTTTTCACACCTGACAGTCCGGTACACTCGGTTTGATTGGGGAGCAAAATTGCGACATTTGTTGCATCTTAAGCTTTTACACGACTGTGTTAAACAAACCAAACCCTTTGAAAAACCTGATCACCTCCTCGCCTGTGGTGGCGCTGCACCATGAACTACTGAAGGAAATGACACAAAAACCTCTAAAGAAGACTATCAACATTTCCACTGACCATATAATTATTCAATTGCAATTCAGAAAATAAATTTGCTTAATAGAAACACACTTCAGTTTTTGATAAAACATTTCTGCTCCGGTTTTTCAGCGGGATCAATATTAACGTATTTTGCAAAACTGCGATGGAAACACGTTTTTTTGCATCACGAGAGTCATGTGTTAAACAACCAGACGTTGCTACTGGCGGAAAAGAAGAAGAAAAAGAGGACAGGAAGTAAAAGGACAATGCCGAAGCATGTTTTTAACGAATGTAAACAAAAATGGAGTGTCATCAGATTGTAGCTCTCTCTTTTCCACCTGGCTAAAGACCATGAGCCATTTCTCTTGCCCGCACTAGTCTTGTGTGTTTGGTTTGGGTCTGTTTACCCAAAATGCCCTGCGCTATAGTCCACTTCATGGTTTTGGAGGAGTCTCCGGTCCGCTTGACATTCAGATATGCATTCAGACTTAATTCCCCTCAATTCATAGGCGTAACTTCCTGAAGGACTGGTGTGGACATGTCCCCACCAGTATTTCCTGCACCTTTTTTTCTTTATGTGCCTGCATCTATGTAACTCGGCAGCAGCTGCATGTTGTATTCAAAGCATTAACAGTCAGGTGATGCTTTTTAAAATTACTTTGTAAAATGTAAATGGCAAGTCCGCTCAGCGATGTAGTGGATTGGACGTCACGTGACTTACTGTGCGCTACATGCGCTGTTGCTTTACATTGAGTCAGGAATATCAAGTGGTCGGGGAAATGACACAGTCAAGCAAAGAATCTGAAAAAGGGACGCAAAGTTTTGATATTAATTGTCAACGCTATGATAGAAAGATAAAGTCCAAAGGGATCACATTTCACAGGTCAGGAAAAAGCTTTAATTAAAAAAAAATATATATATAAAGAAAGCGGAGAGCAGGTTAGTTATGCTAGCTTAACTGTTATCACTGGTGCACAGTTCGGAGTATTTCGGTTCAATTAACACAAAAAACAGGCGACCCACATAGACAGATAATTAGAAGTGCAGGTGTTTAAGTCAACCACCTCGAGTGTTCAGGCGATCACTTACTAATGATCGCAAAATGGAAATTCCAAAAACATCAATCTAACCTTGTTGTGTGGGAAATGTTTTTTTGTGTTTGTTTTAGTGTTAATTCCTGATGCACTTGAACGTAATCTTTGCTCTGCGCTCCCGGGGCTGTTGTTTGTTGGTTGCCATGGCAACGAGTTTGCGTATGACGTTAAGCTGACCAATCGAGAAAAAAATAATACAACCACCCGTTTTTTCTACATTTTTCCCTGGACACATTGCATCATTTGTTCATAGAACGTGGTAATACTCAGAGCAATCATCAAATAGGATGAAATATTTCATAAAGTATATAGGAGCCAAAGTTTGTTAAATTTTAAATCATGGCTCCTATTAAGTAAAATTTAATTATGGGCCATTATAAAGAGAAATTCGCTTTGTTCTCTCTTGTTTCTAGAACTGACAGAAACCAAACTATAGATTTATTAACAGAGAGAAAATATATTTTACATATCCAAACATCAGCATCTCAGCTTTAAGCCACATTTTATAGAATCCAGTAACATCGATGGTCAGTCTGTTCATCAACTGCCCCAACCAGACCCAGAAAAGGTTTGGGGTCTTTAATATTTGCTACATTAAAAACACATCATATCTCATCTGCTATGTGTGAGTCAGCAGGACAAAAGGTTTAGCCAACCAGCTGAGGGATCAGCTGTGGAGTCAGAGACACATAATTGAAAAATACAAAGTTTGTACTGACAAGGAGTCATGTGGTTTACACACAAGTTACTTATTCTGCTTTTGAAATGTTTAATAACATTTTGATTGTAACAGAACCTCATGTTGTTGATGTTTTTAGCTCTTGATAAAATCAGACCATAAAAGGCAACTATGTGATAATTCTTTACAAAAATATTACTGAATTGTGAAACTGTTTTCAGCTGCAGGGAAGCATTCAGAAAATACAGGCTGATTCCATGAATCAGAATATGACTGAAAAGTTCCTCTGTCAGCAGTTCCATCACTAAATGAAAGACATTATATAGATTAATTAGATTATGTATGTTTTAACATATTTATATTTCATAGTATGTCTAATACCCCCAAAAAGATTATTTTCAAAAGGTGCTATTAATCTGACAGGCCTGATCAGGACGTATATCCTAATTTATTGAATAAGACTGTCTGACATTCACATGGAAGTTTTGGCCTCATTCTTAGCACTAGAAAAGAAAAGGCCTTCCAGTAACTGTGGGTGCATCATCACCCTAGCTCTCCCCCCCGCAAAGTTACGCTCTTGCTTCAATTGTGCCGTGGATCAGAGTTAGAAACAGACTTCGATTGCGCATTCACACCTCCGCAAACGAAGCGGACTTTCTAGACAAACCCACCAGAGTTCGATTAAAGCGGACTAAACAGGGATGCTGTGAATTCACCCTTAATCCAAACCCCAGCCGAAGAGCTTCCTGCACCGAACGCGCATTATGAATAAAGATTTACTGCCGGCGCACATGCCTCCGCCCATTTCCACGCTTCCACCTCCGCCTCCACCCGCCGTGCGAGCTGACAGGGCTGTTCATTCCACTCGGGATGATGATGAAGATGTCATAAATTTTATTGGCAGCTGCCAATGTCGATGCAGCATTATGGAATGAACCAGTGTTTCACACAGTATCTTAATCTAATTCTCGAGGCTCCTTGCTTCCTGGGCAGCCAGGATGCTGCAGGGTCGGCCAAAGTCGAGGAAACAAAGTAAATAAAGCAGACAGGATGCCCTTCTGCGGCTCAGGGTGGAAAACGCATCCAGCGAGGACCAGATATGAATTGCGAAAGGATATTGGCTACAAATGCTGATAAATACCGGGCTTCCCGAGCCGGTGTCTGCTTTGTGCGACGGAGCACATCCTATTATTCCAGTATTAAGCAGTCATCTATCAAGCTGGGAGCGCTGCAGCGGATGTTTAGAGGAAACAGCGTGTCATTGTGGAATGCTTACAAAGGACTCAAACATGGCTTTAACCACTGAATTTTATTGCCCCTGCTGGGACTGCGCTGTGCATCAATACTATGCAAATTGTCTCCCACTCCTTTTTGAAAGCAAACCCCAAAAACACTTCCCACCTCAAACACGCACACACACGCATTCGCACACGCACGCATAGAAACAGCAGCACTTTATCCCTGCATCCTTTCACGTGACATCATTAGTGAAACTCAATTGTCTGACAGGTAAAAGGCTGACTGCCACTTTTTTTTTTCTCGCTCTCTCTATTTAAGTTCTTTTGCTGCAAAACAGAACTGTCCCACTTTTTTTTTTTTTTAACTGCAAAGCTTAAATCAATTAAAACAGGAATGTCTAAGCTGTGCAACATCACCACTTTGTTTTCTGGTTTTTTTTTTTTTACATTACTAATTGGCTTTTATTTATAGAAAGCTCTGCGTTCTGTGAAATGTAAGGAGGCTGACACGCGGAACTGCTGGTACAGGTATTCAAACGGCATGATTTAAAAAACAAAAGAAGCTTTTTTCCTCATTACAAGGACAAACTTTAACGTATATTATCATTATGCGAAGGAGCGACAAAGTAGTGCGCATCTGTGTTGCAAGAGGTAAACAGCACCACAATTTAAAAGCGTGAAAAGCAAGGCCTGCATTTGTTCTCAGCTCTGTTTTAGTGTGGTGAAGTTTTGTAGTGCTGGTCCTCCATTACACACGTTGAGAAGGTCAAAGGTTTAGCCTTGGTCTCTTATGGTAAAAACACTTTCTCCCTCATGCTCAGTATCCTACGTTTGTTGTGGCTGTCTGCAAATCGAACTTGAACATCGACTTTTTCACGCCATTTTCCATAAAGGCCAGATGTGTGATTCAAGACCAAGATTCACGGGATCCGTTTCGGCAAGACGTACAATTTTCTCAAAAAAAAAAAACCCAACAAAATAACAAAAACAAAAACACACCCTAATGACCTATATATTTTTTTCTCTTTCCAATTATGCATGGCGATGGGCTAAATTCAAAGGCATGCCACACTTTTCAGATTTTATTCTGGACAATAAAAGAACAAAACCAAATATTTCTCTCATTCACTTCTCAATTATTCAAAGGCATATCACACTTTTCATATTATATTGGGAAGAGAGAAAGATATATGGTTGTAGTGATCATCTTTTTCTTCCCAATTATTCAAAAGCACACCACACTTTTCAGATTAGATAAAACAACAACTAAAAGCCACGTTTGTTTGACTTCACAATGACTTAAAAGCACACCACACTTATGACCTTTTCTCATAAGAATACCCTAAAGAAATGAATTTTTCTAAGAATTCAAAAGCACACCACACTTTTCAGATTTCCTTTCTTTCACTTCCCAATAATGCATTACTTTCCATTCGATTGTCACAATAAATACCAATAAAATACATTTAAGTCTGCGGCTGTACAGTGACAACATGTGAAAATTTCAAGGTGTTTTATTACTTTTCTAAGGCCTGTTTGTTAAGATGCATATAATTTTGTATGCAACAGTTTAATTATCTTCCAGGTCTTGGAGGATTTCATTCAAAAGCTAAAACAGGTCCAGCTGGGCTGTGAGCTCATATAGGAATTTCAGTTTAGTACCATGTCCAAAATGAGTCCAAGCCCTTGCATCAGATGAGCTCACTAGAGGCTGGTTGTGGGTTTATTGGAAGACTCACATGCAGGGACACACACACAACACACAAGCACGCCTACAGACCAAAAAAAAAAAAAAAAAGAAAACACCCTGGATGTCTCCTCTCTCTTATTTTTAATCTTTATTTAGAGACAGCGTTGGAGAGTGATGGAGCATCAGGGAGACACCAGAGAGGAAACAGTGTGATCCTCGGCCACCCGGGCTGCATGTGCTTTCAGAAGCACGGGCCTTAATGAAGACGCCATCTTTGGGACATCTACAGCTCATCTATGCGGCGTAGGGAAATTCTCCCCGCGCACCACAGCTAATTACTGCTCCATGCCTCTGCTTCCTGAGAGCAGCTCGGGATTCGGTTTTGTTTGCTGAGGGTAAATAGGTATTAATAAGAGACACTGGAGGTGCAATTTTCAATTTTTCACTCAACCACCGGATGCTTTTTACACTTTCTAATAAGCAATTTGGATTTCATGAAATCTTTTTTCTTTTATACTTCCCTCAGAGTTGTACAATTGGCCTGCACCGATCCACTTTTTTCACTTCCGATACAGATATCTGAGGTTTGGTATCGGCCAATACCGATCCGATACAGAGAAACAATCCTGAACTGACTTAAAATATTTCCGTTTTTTAAACACAGATATATATCTATTGAATTACAAATGTATTTGACAACCCTGCACCAGTACAACACATTTAAATACACCACTAGTTTCATAAGCTTGAAACTATTGGTGTAAACAACTTTAATTTGTTCAGACGAAAAAAAAAGGTTGACTACCTAGGTTTAAAAAAAAAAAAACTACGACAAGCCATTCAAACGGTTCAGAAAGCGTGATTAGAAAGTCTAAAAATAATGTAAAATCAATAATAATGCCAAATGTTGCTTAGAGCACAACGTATAGATTTAGACTGAATAGATCCACCCAATCTAGATTTTTTTTTTCCAATATCAGGACCGATACACATATTGGCATTGGATCGGTGCATCTCTGTTGTCGATTACATAATATGTATTAAATAAAGTTTTTGGAAGCAATAATAATAGCATAAGCTGTTTTTTTCTATTAACTTCCCAACCCCAACCCTCTTATGTTATAGTAATAGTTTTCCCTCAAATGTGCTTAACACAGCATATCTATTGTGTTACTGTGTCTTTATTAGATGCATTTTTGCAAAACAGATTTTCATGCTTGAGTTTCAGATGGATTGGAAAACTTTTCAAGCAGAGGCAGACAATTATCAGCTCTGAAAGCTGAGAACACAGCTGTTACACGCAGCTCTTACCAGCAACCAAATAAAAAAAAAAAATCAAATAAAAAAAAATCAAGCAGGAGCTAATTAAAAACTTTCTTTACCAGACAGGAAAGTACTTGAATATTTTCAAGATGTTTGAAAGACTACATGCCAACTTAAATAAAAAAAAAAAAAAAAATCAAGCTAATAATATTCAGGCTTAACCTTGCTAGTTGCTATGCTATGCTATACTAAGACATGCTACAAATCAAGACACCTCAATTAATTGGATGGATTTTTCATTATGTTTGCAAACCACATATTTCATATTCATATGAATAAAAAAAGTAGGATGAGGAGCACTACGTCTTTAACTCTAAATGGCCAGAGTAGCTATAATTAATTTTGCCTCAGTTGTGTTATAAAAGAGCAGGGCAGAACGCTTTGAATGTGTCTGTGTCTGTTTTAAGATTTTCAGCATAATCAAGTTAAATGCGTCAAACTGTTTTGTAAGTACCATCATAAACTCATGTACTTTTAAACACGTTATTTAGGTCTAGACATGAGGAAATGTGGGGATTTTGCAAATTCATGTTTTTGTGTTATGTGTGTCGCCTCCAATGTGTTTCCACTCTGAATCGTGCTTGTATACTGGGACTGGGAGGTGTAGATTCTGCTGCATCATAACTGGGGTCATTACTTTTAGTTTGTCCCCGCTTTCTTTCATCGTTTTTCACTCATAAAAGGATCAAGTGAGCATTTAGAAATTACATTTCATCGCTTTATGAGTGCCCTCAAGTTCTCCTTTTAATTTTTGTCAAGATGGCAAGACGATTAAAGCGTTTAGATAGCGCGGTCTGAGATTAACAGGAATGTTACTGGGTCATCTCTCCGTCAGATGAATTTTATTTGCTTTGACTGTACAATATTGCTTGGTGCAATATGTGCGGTGTACATGACACGTGGAAATTGCGGCGCTTATTTGTTTTTGTTTTTCACACAGCGATCGGGTTACGTATTCAGCAGTGTCGAATGCTTTGTGAGATGCTACTGCGGTATTATTTTTCCTCTGGATCATGTCCGTTCCTGTAACCACTGAAACAAAAGCCGTGTCAGCAACAGCGGTGAACGTTAAGCAGCTCGTCTCGGTGCAGAGCTGCATATTAACGTCCATGTTAATTACCAGGAGACGGCAGTTTACCAAAAAACACAGGTACAGCTCGTTTCTTGTCGCTACAGCTCCTGCCTTACAAGCGTGAAGCTAATTAAAAACAAACAAGAGGCAGTCTTTAGCTCCGGTTAAAATACGAGTCTTTGGAAAGTAAGAGAAACTTTTATCTGAAGAGAGTGGATGAATGACATTGACTGGTGGTTTTAATATTAGCTACAGCAGAGTACCTGTCTGTCTTTTTCTCAGACCTTCAAACCGGACTGACATGAAGAGAGTTTCCAAAGGTGCAGGTGTTGACATTTTGATTTAGTCACTATTATAGCGTTCCTATAATTTAGTGTGCCTAGATATTCCTGGTTATATAGAATATGTTCCAAAGACAGAAGTTATTTTAGAAGCAGATTTTTTAAATTTACTGTGCCTTAGATATGCACTCTTTTTCTCTACTGAAGTTGTTGATCTACCAATCCAATACCAAATAAAGACAGACCATGTATCACCGATACGATACTGATGCCGATACCAATACCGATATTGATGCTTTCTATTTAAGTTTGACAAATCTTTGTGTTTTTTTTTGTTTTTTTGGTTTGTTGTTTTGTTTTTCCTTTAAGTTAATTTGTTCAGAAATTGGAGAAAGTTTATAGGTGTCTATGAAATACTTTAATAATATGTTAACATGACAAACGATAACAAAAAAGACAATGTGCAAAACATCATTTGAGAGCAAATCCTTAAAAAATACTTTTGAGTTGAGGATCTGCAACACAGAACTATGATATGGATTTTACCATGCAAGTGCTGACACTGACTTGGTGTTGATACTGCTGATATATTGGATCAATCCGCTCACCTCGAATTGAAGGAGTTGATGGGAGATAAAATAATTTTTACCTGGCCACGAATTGTAGTCAGATAAAAAGGCTTTTTATCAGCCTGATAAAGAGAAAAAAAAAAAAAAACAGAAATTAAACTCTCTAAGATCACCCTGCAAGGGTTGGATATCGTGAAAGAGATCAAAAGTGAAGGGAAAAAAAAAAAAACCCTAAAAAAAAAAACCACCTGCTAAATCCTGACTTGAAGGGAGTGAATTTGTATTCACTTATGTAAAAAACTAAAGATTAGTTTAGATTAGTTTGTAGAAATTTTGTATTAATTTTTTTTTTTTGCTTTTTAGTCAAAAAAGCCACATTGTGTTGATCGTGATTGGTTTGTAACAACAATGAAAATGGTAAAACATCCAAAGGGGGTGAATACTTTTTATAAGCACTGTATTGTCACTCTTTGGACAAGTTCTCACAAGATCCTTTGCGACATGAGATCACATTAATGCTGCAGACTTTGCTGTCACTTTTCTTCCTGAATGCTTTTATCAACTTGACATGGAAAGTAATGCGAGCAACCCGGACGAAAACGCACAAAAGCAGCGCGTGCCCTTTCACTTATTACAAATTCAAAATGAAGGGTTAGCCAGAGACCATTTGCTGATCTAAATGAAACATTTATAACAACTTTCTTCTTCTTTCTCTTTTGTTCAAGATGTTTGATTTTCCTTTTTTTTGTTTTTTTCTTTCTCCCCTCTACATTTCCCTTGACCTGGTTCCAGTCAGGTTACTTCTGTGTTAACACTCGGCATCGGAGAGGTGGGGAACCCAGCATGTTATATTTGGGTCAGCCCAACACTCTGACACAGAGGTGTGACATACTCACATTGTGCAAGAAGTGGCGCGCTGCTGCGAGCGCCTCAGCTTGCACTCTGTCACCTTGAATTTCAGTCCGTGTCTGAAGTGCGACTCACCCGTATGGAAAATCACTTCCACAGCCCCCCAATACCCAAAACTCCTGCTGCCACACTCCTCTTCTTCCACTGCCCAGTTAAGGTGTTGACATTACCAACAGAGTCATCTGTTTAAAGGGGGAGAAGGGGAGGGGGCTCCTGAGTCAGAGTCTGTTCTTTTTCCAGACATATGACAACAGACCAAGAGATTAGCTTCTGGCATTTCCCCTCGTTCCCTCTAAGATCCTGGAAGCTGATGACTGATATATATATATATATATATATATATATATATATACATACACAAACACGTTCCATTTTGTTGTTTTTTCGATCACACTCTTAACGTGATTATATACAAGGAGCGATGTTGTTATGCCAACTGCATTTGGGAGCAGAGTTTTCCGAGTTCCCGAAGGAAAAATATCTTTCCTTGTCGAATCTTCATAATAAAAATGACATCAAAGATCAGATTTCTTTATTACATTAATTTAATTTTATCAATGCAACGAAACATGATACGTTCATATTGTAACTGGAGGCAAACGTAAAGCGCCGTCGTACTACAGTCACGTGGTGCGTCGCTCCTTCCAGGACGCACAGCGGGGAAAATAAGCATTTAATCATGAATTGTCATGAATGTACGCACTTAGTCGTTTTGATAATAGGCTAAAATAGCTAATATAAACACTTAAAGCCTTATATAAGGTTTTTAATTTTTTGCAGCTCCAGACAGATTTGTCTTTTGTTTTTTTTGGCTCTTTCAACATCTTGGGTTGCCGACCCCTGATCCTATATAATAAGATTTAAGTCATTGTATTTTATTATATATTATATATTGTATTATGTCACATCTTCAGTTAAATTCAGAATCAATTTGATGTTCTTCGATACAGTCAATGAATAATGTGAACATGTACCAAGTGATGAAAATTTAAGTGAACCTGTTTGGAATGAGGATGCTTGTGGACTGGGTTTCTTTTTTTCCAAAAGTTTTCATTCAAAAGAATAAGTTTTTCCAACATTTTGAAAGGTAGCCTGTTATGCTTTTTTGACACCACTTCTCCTGCAGTAGAAAAAAATTAAGTAAACAATACATTTATAAGAAATAATTTATATAAAGCAGCTGAGTAATTTGTGGCTGTATACCTGAGTTTATCCTGGGTGCATCTGGGACGTCATTCTGATGCCTGGTCCTATAATGCCTCAGCATTGAGGAGGTGGATTTACTTAAATAAGACAGTTCTGTTAAACATATGCAACACTTAACCTGCAGAACATAATATGAAAGTAAACTAAGAGTCGATTTCCGCTAAATTTGGATTCAGATAGATCAAGCAGAAACTGAAAAGAACCGGATGAAACAACAACGAAGTGATAACCAACACCTTATTTTCTGATGTAAGATCAAAATGGTCCCAAACTATGAAACCTTTCGTTTGTCTTGAGGCTGCTCCGTAAAAGATCAAGAATTCTTTTGGCGAATGCGTCCCGTTGACAGATAAACACAGTTTATCGCGCCAGGGTCATTTCGAAACAGTTCCTGTATCGGTCACGTGAATTGCTGAAAGCCATACGCGCACCGACACGGGGTTTTGTCTATGGGCTCGACGCATGCGCCGACGCGTCGGTGCTACCGGACCCATCACTATTTACTGGTGTCTACAAATTTTTTTTTATAACATATTAACATGAAAAACGGTAATGATAGAAAACCGAAAATAATTCCAAAGTCCGAAAAAGTTATCATTTGAGAGCAAATCAAAAGTAAATCTTTTTGAGGTTAGAGTTGAGAAATTACAATTCAAAAAAATAAATAAATCGATCGAGTCTGAAACTTAAGCATCCAATACTGATCTGGTATCGGTACCAGATCGATTCACCCTCCTCTACTACACGTTGATGATACAACACCTATTAATGTTGTGTAATTTGCATTAGTAAAGTAATTTTTTCTTGGTGGAAATGGCATCAAAACTGGCTCCAGCCCAGGAGCCGACGTCCTTTCAAATCCGGCCCTGGACACAAAGCTATAGCCATGGTTACATAACTGATTTTGCCTCTGCTGCTTTGGAGGAACGTGCACACACACACACACACACACGCATACAGTTTCACATACAAAAACAAAACAGCAACTGAAAGCAATTAGGGCAAGGGAAATGACAGGGAGCAGGAGGCTGCAGACTGCTGTTTCCATCAGTGCTAGGAGTTTCTGCAACTATAGCAACAGCAGCAGAATAACACTGAGTCAGTGGAGCGTCCTTCAGAGAACAGCTAACCCACTGCGCAATGTTTATTTACACCAAGATAGATCTGAAACCACGCCGAAAGGAGTGTCTAGTCCCTAAAACATTTAGAGACTTCTTAGGAAACTGGTGAAACAGCATCGTTGCAAAAGTGCAGATAGGCGAAAACCAGCGTTTGATATTCCAAAGCTCAGATGCAATGTAATCTTAAGCGCTTGTATTAAGGGATACTGTTGAAACCAGATATTTATACATAATATGTGAATATCTGGTTCCTTCATGTTTTCATATGTTGGTTAGTTAGAATGAACAAAATTCATTTTATAATTCTTTTATGCACTGTTTTGTGTTGGTTCGTCATATAAAGTCACTATAAGTAAAATTACATTTCCGACTCCAATGTGGCCGAATTTAAAACCCTCAGCGTAGTAGGAAAACTTTTGCCAGGTGTTTATGCTGATATATGTTAGGTTTCCCGGCTTTTCCTTTGACTTACCATATCATACACTCATTTTAACATTTTATTCATCAGTGTTTTAGTTTCTTGCCTCCTGACTGAATACACGCATTCTCAAAATTAAACGAAGAGTCATTTTACCACCCTGTAGTTCAGGACCATTTCCTACTAAACATCTGAACACCAGTGGATCTTGTGGGGACCAAAGCCTGGTCCTAAAATGTTGGATCCCCTTGCTTAGGGTTGGTTATGTTCAGAGGAATGGTGTGAACTAGATTTCTGTTAAGGTCAGGGTTATTAATAGATTAGTAGTGGTTAAGGAAAATGTCTAAGTTAAGCATAAATAGTTACTAACATGAATGGAAGTCAGTGGAAAGTCCTAAAATGAGTAGAAATACAGACATGTATGTGTGTGTGTGTGTGTATGGTTTTGTGTTTGACACATTGTAGCAATATTTATACACAGTAATACTGAAGAAATACTGAAGAAATGTTGTTTTTGGGTTAGGGGTTAGAATTAAAGCATGAATTGAGTTTAGGTTGCTTAGGGTTAGGCATGTACTGGTTATGGTTGTATTTAAGACTAGGCTATTAAAATGAATGGAAAATGAATAGATCCATTGTAAGAACCATTTTCCAAGGACATACTATATTGTGGGGACTGAGAAGGGCTGTTTTTGGATTAGGGATTAGATATAGGACTAAGGTGCGAATAGAGTTTAGCTTGGGTTTAGGGTTAGACATGTACTGGTGATGGCTAGGGCAATTGTTACAAATGAATGGAAGTCAATGCAAAGTCCTGGTAAAGACAGAGAAACATAATGTGTTTGTGCGTGCGTGCGTATATTTGTGTCTGCACATGTCCCTCGGTAATGGACTCTCCCTCTGAGTAACAGGTCCTGCTCCATCTGAGTAACGGATCCAGTCAGCACTTAACACATTCTGCCTCAACACCACCCCCCTCCAGTGTCCGATCTGTTTTTCTCATCCTCTTCCCTTCACTCTCAGCATCTGACTCAACCAGTATCATCTGAGACTTTCGGGATGACTACACAAACACCCACCTCTCTCTCTCTCTCTCTCTCTTAAACACACACTGTGCTCAGCCTTGCCCGGTGTTAAGCCCTCGTCTTAGTCAGCCTCGGAGCAGAGTCCAAATCCTGCCGGGAAAGAGACGGCGGGCAAGCCCCGGCAGAATGCTAATGATCTCATTAACCTCTGGACTCAGAGGTCGAGAGGGAAAAGTAGCTCCGTCAGACAACCATCACGTCACTCCTAACGATTATTTACTATTTACACTTCGCTTCTACTCCTAATTTTGCCTCACACAAAAAAAAGTCCTGTGCGGAAGCAATAAAAGCATTAAAGTATGCTGTCTCTCTTTTTTCTTTTTTTAATGACATCCAAGCATAATTACACTGATAGTTGGGACTTATTTTGGCACCAAGTATTTATAGTGCAATCTGAGCCAGGCTGCTAACAGATGGGGAGAGTTTGTCCTGACCCGAAAGCTGCTGAACGAACGGGGACGTTAAATGAGAATCAAAAATGATTTACGAACATTAGCGATTTCCCTCATTTGTGATGGAAAAAATAACATTTTGGAGTAAAACAGCTTTCCAGGCGCATATAATGTGACACTTTAATGATTTTAGATCAAATGAATTCTCGTCAGCTCCTACTGTAAATCTGTGGAAATGACAACATATCAAAAACAGAAAAATATAAATCATTTCCTTTAAAAAAAAATAGATAACCGTTAAAGAGGTTTAAAAGTTAATAATAATAATGTTCCATTGTATTTGTAGTAATTTAAATGTAATGTGAATATATATGTATATACATGCATATCTAAATCTAAATGTATTTATATGGACAGCAGATATCTATCATTATTGTGGGCTGTTGAGTCTGAGCTTATGAATAACAAAGGCAAGTTGGCTTCAGCCTTTTCTGATAATTTATTGCTTTGCAAAATAGTGTTTTGTTTTCCTTGTTTTCTTTGTAATGTTGTAAATATACCAAAATGAAGTGACTCTAAATCTGTAATTAGTGATTTTCCAATAATACAGAGAAAAATGTCAACAAGCAAGTCAAGTGCAACCTTAGAAAAACAAACATTTTTAAAGAAAGTTTCTTTTAAAAGTTTATAAACAGGTAACAATTTGCCTCTATTAGAAAGCTACTTGGTTTCTAGAGAGTTTTATAAACCTCTAAGCTGTTGATTACTTACACAAAATGATGAAACCTCGGAGGCTTTGCACCACTAAACATCTTCCTGTGTGAAACAGGAACTAAGAACAAAACATAAAAAGCAGTCCTGTGGTAGTAACTGATTTGCTACTAATTGTCAATACAATGACAACTAAATAACAAAGTAAAGAAAAGGTCTTAACTAAAGATAAATTGGTGAGTGTGGGAAACAGGTCAGCTATGCTAGCTTGACTTCTACAACCTTAAGATGTAGATGTGCCGCGGAATTTGGTGTGTTTCAATTCAGTTAAAAGACAAATAAAAAATGTGATCTACGTGCCAACTCTGACAGATCTTTGGTAGAGCAGGTGTTTAAACTAGCTAATCTAATTTAGCAAGTGTTAGATTAGCTGCTAAACCAGCTATATGGTAGTAGCTAATCCACCACAGCGACCACTTATTAATAATCCCAAAACTAAAATCCAGGCTGAAAATATAAAACTGTAACGGACCGAATGTTCTGTTCTTTGTGTGGGAAATGTTTGTTTTCTGGCGTTGAGTCCTGATACATTGGTGA
The DNA here is from genome assembly GCA_903067095.1 of Girardinus metallicus. Taxonomy (NCBI): domain Eukaryota; kingdom Metazoa; phylum Chordata; class Actinopteri; order Cyprinodontiformes; family Poeciliidae; genus Girardinus; species Girardinus metallicus. The sequence goes on from CAEGAE010037344.1 coordinate 28,608, forward strand.
CGTTGTTGTCAGTTGATATGGCAACGAGTCGATCTGCAGCGTAGCTGATACAGAGAATGAGGGAAAAAAAGAGAGAGTGCTCAAGTTTGTTTTATTTTCGCGCCAGAATAAATTCATACCGCGTACATCTCAAGGTTTAATTTTGTTAACAGAATAGTTAATACATGGCTGTAGATGACAAGTGAAAGAATCGTCTTTTTCCCCCCCAGCGTTGTGCACACACGTGAGATTTACAGGTCTAAACAGTAACATTTCTGATGTTACAGTAACAGTTTTTTGTTTTTTTTAATCACATTTTTTTTTTTTTTTATAAATTAATAGCTTGAGGTTACAGCTTGACCATGTGAACAGATGTGCAGGATGGATGGACATCGATTCACCCATACAGATTATCCATACGGACATTCTGACACTCTGATCTCAGTTGGTCACATTCCGCCCCCGCAGCACATCCTGTCTCCACTGTCTCAGGACATTTCCTATGGAGAGGGGTGGGGGGGAGGACAAAGAAAAGAAGGACTTCTGGGGGATGGTTCTCCATCCACTGCCTGTTTTAGGTTAGCGAGAGAGGTCACAGATGTCAGCTGGGCGGATGAACATCTGTCTGGTGTCAAACACTTGAATAACCACGGCCTGAGTTACCGAAGAATCAGTAACTCGGAGGTCAAAGACGAATGCACGAGCTTGGGATGCTAAGACGGAGATAAAACGTATCGTACACACGCAGCAGCGCAGCAGGAGGAAGAGGAAGTGGTTGGAAGAAGACAGGGCTCGAAGTAAACAACGTTTTGGAGAAGGAAGTCCCAGGAGGAAAGTTTATTTTAAGAAAGGAAGTGGAGCCCAGCTGACTTTGACACCCCAACTCCGAGACACATTTTCCACGTTCCGTATCCGTATGTCAGAGGCGGCACGTCCTCCGACAAGGTGAAAAAGCCAGTCCGGGGGAAACATCTGCTTTCTTTCGGCTCCGCTAGCTTCGGCCTGATTAGAAAAAATTGAGCCACTTTTTGTTAATAAAAGCCTTCAATTTTAGTCACTTTCAAACGCATATATCAATACGCGAGGCCTTTAACGTGCCGCCACTTTGAAAAGCTCAATTATGTCACGGGGGAGCAAGGACACGGATAAGTCAGGGCGGACTGAATACAGCGAGGCGAAAATGTCTATCACAGGAGAGCCGCCTCAATACGGGCTTTATTTCACCTTTCTTCCTTTCCGTCTCGGAGCGCGTCGGCCAGCGGAGTTACATCACTTTTCTCTTTTTTCCCTTTTCGCTTTTCGTTTAAGGCTCTTTAGAAATACATCAATATATAGTTACTGTACCAGGGTCCAGTTGAGAAGAATCTAACGTCGTTTCAAAGAAGAAAATGGGAAGTGATGACTCAGCTGCAGATTTTACTTTTTGAATCAAAACACATCAAACCTTCGTAGGAATATCTTGAAAGCGTCTCTCTGGCAAACGAATCAAGTGATTTATTGCGTTAGCCGTATGAATGCAGTCCGTTCTGTGCTGCTGAAGGTACTGTTCTGAAGTATAATATGCAGATAAATAAAAGATTTTTTTTTTTACAAAACACTTTCCCTATATATTACGTTTAGCTCATTATCTGCCCAGAAAAGTCATTTTGAATCTTTCTTGAACAGTTTTGACTGGTTTTAAAGTTGCTAAACATGGTGGTACCACATTACCTAAGTCATGAATATGAATTGATAATATCAAACTTATCAGTGACACAATAAATAAACACAAAGCAGTCAACAATATATTGTAAGATTTATCCGATCTATAATTCCCAATAAAAATAAATCAACATGTAGAAGGATTTAATCATTGTTGAGCAAATCAAATAGTGTCAGAATGCGTTTTACTTGTATTTTTAGTTTGAACCAAACTGATACATAAAATCCACTTTGAACCAAAGCACTTTGGTAGAACTATTTTTGGCATTTTATGCTAATATTAGACTAATGCTAGCATAATTAAAAGCTGATCTAACTTTGAATTAATGTTTTTGTCTTTATTTGTACAAACAGTTTTTATCTAAATGCTTGAGTCAACTTTTCTTTTCTTGTTTTTTTTTTGCTTGTCAGATTTATTAGTAAATGTATTTTAGCTATCAATTTCTCCCTCTTTTTTTTTTAAATCACTTTCAGCAATTCAAAATTCTCATTTAGATCCAAGTTTAAGTAAAGAAAATAAAATGAAAAATAATTAGTAATAAACTGCAAAAACATTTTTTCCAAAAGCACAACTGGTAAATTTGTACACCAAACCTTTCAAATCTGTTGTTTTGAATATGCGACAACACAAACAATTCACACTGACTCATGTCTTTTAATTGCCTGGCCTGGCCATTCCCCCCCTGTGTAAGTTCGCTCGATTAAAATCGTGCTTTACAGACAGTCTGGACTTTCTCCCATCTACTTGGATTCCCCCAGCATATTTCACACCAGGCAAATCAGCTAATGGAGAAGTTGTGAAGGATGACATTGATTTTCTGCGCCGTTTTAGAATTATAGTCAGACTGTAGTTTTAGCAATGGCAGCAAGGGAAGTGAGCGAAGCCGTTCAGTACGAGTTGGCCACGTTTCCTATCCAATATTAATATAGAATTTACATTGACAGCTGCCTCATTCGACTCGGTACTTCTCTCTTCGCAGCGGGGAATGGCTGTTTACAGCGCGGGCCGTTTCCGGTAAGCTTCATAGAGTGGAACTGCTGCATTTCGCACATCACGGCCAAATGTAAGCGATTGGGTAAAATTTAAAACCTCAACAGAATCAAGGAAGCAATTGTTTCTCAATGGCTGAGAGTCCAGACTCTCTGAACGAAGCATAGCATAGAACAAGGTGCTGGTTTTTCCGAAGCTACTAATTCCCTGACCACTTACCAAGAAACATTTTTGAAAAAAAAAAATGTTTCTCCTATGTTTTCCCCCAGTGATCACAAAAACTTTTGGTGTGAAACTAATATGTTGCTTAAAGTTTTTGATAAGCTGTGGTGAATACATATGCACTGGATTTCCATAGATAATTTTTTCTAAAAAAAAAGGCACTATATAAATTCATTTTGAGCGTGTCCATTAGCACTCTACATTGGAAAGCACGAGAGTAATGGAGCCGTTTTTATGGTGGTTTTCCACTTCTGTCTCACTTTGTCACGACTCTCTTTCCATTAAACTTGAAGTGTGAGCTGAAGATGTTAATGGCTGAAAGGAAACACTACGCAGTGTCAGAGAAAATATGAGCTGCAGTTGTTGGAGACGCTCTGGTCAAGACTTAGATATACTCAGGATCCTGCACATGCAGTTTAGAAGCAGATTTTCTTTAATGTAAGAAAAATGTATTCCTATAAAAATATAGACTAAGTCACTTGGGCCTTTGGGTGAACTTCGGGTAACTTTTTCATTTCCTTTCTCATCCTGCTAGTGGCCCGATACATTTTGGGATACTTCTCCAACTTCCATTCGTTTTCAATAACTGACCGTAGATGTAGACACGTTTAGGCAAGTGTTATTTATATTCGCTTTTTCCAAATCGATGAAGATCAATACACATCTGACTTAACTCATATCACGTTCTCTACTCTTTTCCATTTTTAAACGAAGGCGGAAGGAAGGAAAATGAGATGTAACGTGTAACTACTTCAAAGTTACTAAAGTTTTTAAGGGTTCTAAATGCAGTACAGCTGATTTTGAGATATAGAGTAATTTTATGAGATTTTAACCCCTATTCATTAAATGTACTCAAACTAAAGGTTGCTTTTTTTGTCATTTTAGGGATAGATTATGCTACTTTAAGAGATGCTAATCATGTCTAATGTACCTTGAGTTTAGTCAGTAATCTCATTCCTTTTATTCCTGGATTATTCCTTCAATCACAGCTTTTTTTCCCCCCATAAATGTAGTTTTTCTATTGAATTGCAACAAACTTTTTTCTTCCCGTTCCCTGAAGGGAGCATTAACTACAATTTACAAATGTCCGACTTGTCATTCCATATCCTCTTTGCGCTGCCAATCTGCCCTCCATCTCTCGGCGATGTGAGATATTGTGTTTCAGGCAGAGCATTTCTCATTGTCAGTAATGCACATCAAATCCCACAAGTAGACCAGGATAAGAGGTTTGATCGCCTGTAATGCCTTTACCTACGCTAAAGGCTTAAGAGAGGAAATCGCATTCAAAGTTTCCCCAGTTCTGCCTCTCACATCTGGGACTCTGGGTGAAAAACTCACGCGGTTCAGAAAGCCTCAAACAGGTTTCAGCGCTCCTAATCCATCTTGATCTCATTTACACACAAGTGGCCAGTTTGACTAATATTTTCCTTGTCGTTTTGCCACGACAGAAACGGAAAGAGCTTAAGGAGGTCCAGTCTGAGTCTGGTTTAGGGGGTTTATTTTCGGATTGTGGCTGCGCTTACGTTCCAGCTTCTATCTTTGGTACGATTCGATGGCAAATCTGGAGCAACTCTTTCTTTTCCGTGGTGTAAAAGCGAAGGAATGTGCGGCGGCGACATGTGCAGTTTTTTTCCCGACGTCCCCGCATCCTTGTCCTTAGGCGCGTCCTCAGTTGACCTTGTCTGGCTCCTGATGATGTTTGCATCCAGGGACAATCATTTCTTTCAAATTTGGTAAATATTTTCAAAAAGTAGGCAGCAGGTCGCAATACAGCTTTTGCAAATCATAAAAATAAGGCACAAAGCATTTTTCTTTTCGGAACGTTTTATGTGACTTATAACCAATGTTCCCTCTAATTTTTCATATGTCTGGGCATGCGCACAAGCTCCGTGAGCACACTGAGCACCGCTGTGAGCAACATCACACAACAGCTGATGTTGTGTGATGTAATTTGCTATGGTCCCAGATATATAAATCTGAGACCA
>CAEGAE010037352.1:0-11933 GCA_903067095.1 Girardinus metallicus
CTGCTTTAGAGGAGATCTGCTTGGAGGAATGGGCCAACATTCCAGCAACGGTGTGTGCCAACCTTGTGAAGACTTAAAGAAATCGTTTGACCTGTCATTGCCAACAAAGGATATATTACAAAGTACTGAGATGAACTTTTGTTATTGACCAAATACTTATTTTCCACCATTATTTGCAAATAAATTCTTTAAAAATCAGAGTGTGATTTTCAGATTTTTTTTTCTCATTTTGTCTCTCATAGTTGAGGTCTACCTATGATGTCAATTACAGGCCTCTCATCTTTTTAAGTGGGATAACTTGCACAGTTGGTGACTGACTAAATACTTTTTCCCCCACTGTATTTAGTTGTCCCTCAAGTGATTTCTTTATAAAACCAAAAACAATTGAATATCAGTTGATCTTAATCATTACCATGGGCCGTGTTTAGGGTTGTTGTGACGGAAAGGTAAGGTGAGCTCTCAAGTCTTTTAAAGCCCCTAACTCATTTTCTTCTGTGATTACTTTGCATTTTCTCCATCCATCTTCACAAAAAAAACTATGAAACTCCCTCCTGACAAAAATCCTCATGACAGCACCAGGTTTTACTGTGGTTTCACATAGAATTTTTCATATAGGTCAAAAAGTTACGTTTTGATCTTACTGAAGACCAAGACGTGAATATCTGTGCTGGACTATTTTTTAGGGGTATCAGAGTAAACAGAGGGATGAAAATAATGTACATCACTCTTTTCAGGCATTTAATTTTAAACAAAGTTTTTGTTTTTTAAAAAAAAGTGGTATTTTGCTTTCACTTAACAATCATACACTATTTTATGTTGATTTATCAGATAAAACCCCATTGAAATACGTCAGAATTTTTGTTTTGCTGTGACATTACTTTACCATAGCACTGCACTCAGACATACATCATCGTTGTACCCCTGCTATGATTCATGAGTATCTATGGAAACTGCTGTCCCACTGTGGGACATCAAGCCCTTGTGAGCGTCTTTTTGCCATAATTAGAGAATGTCTGTGTGACGCCACATGTACATGTTTAGTTGCCGACAATCTGCTTGGAGACGTGAGTGAGGTCTGTTTTAAAACCAGCTTCGGATTTTCTTTTTAGGCAAAACCATCTTGGAGCATTCCAGTACCAGGTCATATCACAATTTAAGTATTAAAAACCCTCACAACTTTGCCAAAAATAACTAATGCGTAACAGCAGCTTGCTAGAAGTTTTAATTACAATGTAACTAAATTATAGGGGCCCTTCAGATTTGGCTCGGTGAGCCAGTGTCGGGGCGGTCCGGGCCGTTTGGGCCATCTGTGACCAGGAAAACTCCATTATCAAGCCTGTTCCAAGGAGAGTGCGAGTGAAGAAGAGGTGAAGGATACACCATCGGGGCGGTGGTGATAATAACGTTGGCCATATCCCCACGCCCCGCGGCCCAGCCACCGTAAGGCTGATTTTTCTCCCCTCTTTTCCATTAGAGCCTAATCTACAGTCTGTGCCACGGCCAGAGAGAACCTTATCAGCTGCGTGAGAGCCTGCATGTCTGCTCCGGCCTTGGCTCTCTTCGCCGGTCTTCTTGCCTGAGCAGACACACGTACCGCGTTTGGACTCCGTCACAAAGTCAGTTCAAGTTCAAACTCAGATCGGAGAACTGCTTAATAACTGTGAGATTTTAAGTCAAAATCAATATTGCTTTGGGGTAGCTGAAGAGTTGACACCTTTCATTCAGAATTGACAGCTACTATCTTTTTTTTTTGTTGCATAAGACTTTTTCTATAATTTTAGCTAAAGTATTGGTCCTTCATTCAAACGTGAGATTTGTCTCTTCTTTATAAAGGCAGACTTATTAGAAAGTACCTAATATTTTTTTGAAAATCATTACACTCGTTTTCAAATGGGAGATAAAAAACAAGGTATTCTTTTCCTATGTGTGTATTTGTTCTTTCAGCGTGACATCGCATATCCAAGATCTGTCACGTTGTCAACATAACAAATTAAATCTTAAATATATGGGTGATGTATGAAAGAAAAAGGGATGCTAATTGTCAATAATATGAGAACTAGAACAAGGTTAGAGAAAAGTTTTAAGAAAAACAATAGCAGGGTAAGTCAGTTATGCTAGCTTGACTTTGACAACCTCAACATGTAGATGTGCTGCTGAATTTGGTGTGTTTCGGTTCAGTCAAGAGGAGAAAAAAAGGCGCCCCACACATCGGCCCTTCTAGCAAATTATCAGTAGAGCAGGTATTTAAATTAGCTAATCAAACTTAGCTGTGTCATATGACCACTTACTAATAATCGCAAAATAAACATCAAGTCTACAAGTATTACACTGTATTGGACCGAATGTTCTGTTCTCTGTGTGGGAAATGTTTGCGTGTTTTTCGGTGTTGAATCCTGATACAATAGTGCAGTTATTTGTCAATTGCTATGGAAACTGACCAACAAGAAATAAAAAGAACACAAGCATTTTTGAGTTCTTCTTCAATGCCTTTTCTGCGTCATATTTCCCTTTACTGTGGCACACTGCACTAAATTAATAAAACCTAAATCTCCAGGTTTCATTTTGTTAACGGAATTGTTCTGCTTCGTCAGCGCGGCTATGGATGGCGAGTAAAAGAATCGTCTTTTTGCCCTCCAGCGTTGTGTGCATGGGCAAAATTTCTAGATATAAACAATAACATGGACTGTGTCTATACAAGAGCATAATTAGCATACTTTTGAAAACCTGACCCAAGAATGGTTTCAGGCAATTACTTTATGTACAGAGGACCACGAACTGAACCTTGTTTGGGTGGGCAACACCACAAGGGGTTAACATTTCTGTACTAAAAATCAATATTTTGTGTTGGAATTATGGAATGGTCTATCTTTACTTTTTGAGAAGCAGGGTTGGGGATTTTTCTTACCCTTAATCTGTAACCCTAAAAATGAGTGACTCTTTATAATATAAGAGTTTGACATGTAAAATGGATTGACTTTTGGATGATATTCAGATTTATTCAGATGCGCCTGTGTGTTTGGATCCCCTGTGCCGCCTTGCAGGAATAATGGCTTTCATTGCTGATTCAATTCAAATTCAGTATTTCTGTATTTCTGATCAGAAACTTTTTTTTTTCTCCAATTATTTTTTTCATCCAAAACAAAACGACTTTATTCCCTCTCTGCGATATTAATCTATAGTTTTGTTTGTTTTATATTTATCTCGCGGTACAAAGTGAGACCTCCACCTGTACAACAACTACAGAGTTCCTATTAAAAGTCCCAGGCCTGTGCATAATTTTATTTCCTGTGTCCTTTGTCGAAAACCTGTAACCTTGAAGATGTTTTTTTTCTCTCCCCCACTCATTGTTCCTAAGGAAGTACAAATTGGAGTAGGAGTGACAGAAATGAACGAAGACTGACAGAAAAAAAGAATCAGGGTTTCCATCAACCTGCAGACATGAACTGAGCTTCAAGCTGCTGCTAATAGCTGAGCTACAGAGAAGCATGTTAGAGGTTTTATGCCAAACCCAATTAAAGTCAATGAATGTTTGAAGTTGCATTTGAATCAACAATAAGTCCACTTTAAACCAAGATCATGGTGACATTTTAAAGAGGGAGTATTATGTAAAAATGTCCTTTTTTTTAGCTTTACGTCATATTATAATGTTTTTCTGTCATCAAAAACATACCTGGAGTGTTGCTTTGATTCTTTAATGCATGTATGAGAAATCCTTTCATCTCCATGGCAACCATTTAGTTGTGCAAAACACCTGGGTGGACCTAGCCCCGCCTTTGAGGACGAAGCTCCTCTTCTGAGCTGCAGTTTCCAAGCTTCCGATCTCCTTCAGCGTTGTGAAAGGGTTAATAGAGGAACCATGTTGTAATAATGACTTCCTCGAGGCGAAGTCTCAGAAAGAGCAGGAGCTTCTTAAAGAAACAAAAGACCAACTTCGAGGCGTTAATTTACTAAGTCAAATTTCTTTGATACATAGATAATTTTTATAACAACTGAAGGTAACATGGTGATTTTATGCTATAAAGTGCAACTATGTGTCTGGAAAATGCATAAAGCTGTCCCCTCAAATTTTAATAGCCTTGTTTTATTTCTTGCCCCTTCATCTTGGGTCCAACCAATCTGCACCCACAACATTTCATAATTTTCAGAATCAGAAGAACATTCTTACAAAAATCTTAGCAAATGTTTTTTCTCTCCTTATTACAGCATTAGCAAGTAGAAAAAAAAAACTGCAGTCGTCCAAACTGACCTGCAACGCATTTCGTATGAAGTGTCCAACTCGTGTCTTTTTAGAGCATTTAGCCAAAATTTAACAGATGTTTTGGTATTAATCGAAATTCTAAATAGCATTCCTTCATGCAGGGAGGACTTGTAGTTCTGGAGAACAATACTGGGTGTGAGAGTGGGAGGGACAAAGACAGCAGTGTGTGTAAACAGATATACACAGAACTGTGTGTGTGGATCTTCCGTGGGACCTCACATTAGGTCACCCCCCACAGTGTCCCATGAAGCCATTGAGATGTGTGCAGCACAGAAATCTTGACTTCCACTCACAGAAAATGGAGCACGGATTCTGCGTGTCTTTGATCGTGGCTTTGATTGCAGCGTCACAGCGGCTTCCTTCTTTTTTTTTTTTTGTCGCAGAACCTGCACGTTTTATCTCTCGCTGCTGTAATTGGGAGCACAGATCCTGCGCCACCTCTTGCTCTCTGATGCGAGAAGTCTGCTCAGAAAGGTCGGATAAATATAGACCGCCCAACCGACTGGTGGAGGTATCGGCACTTAAGAGTTAACCCAAATTCCCTAAACGTCTGAAAACACCTTGTGTTGTGTTTTTCTTTTTTTTCTTACCACATCTGCTCGCGTGCATCAGACGCCCTCCACACAACAGAAAGGAGGTTACAGCCACTGCGTACGAATCAGAGAAAAAGAGAGCAAACGTAGACACATCCCCGGGAGTTTTACCCTGCTCCTACAACACATTCCTAGTAATCTCTTCTTCCTCCACCTCCACAGTGTGGAGAACAGACGGGGGGTGGGGGGATTGGGGGGTTGGGGGGGAAAGGAGAGAGATCAAATGCAAACTGCTTCTTCTGCTCCCCACAACCATCCCTCCCATCCCGTCTCACCGTCTCCCACCTTCCCCGTGTGCTCCCATTAAACTGGATCTGCTTCCTGTTGCATAATAAAGTCCCTCTAAAGCCCCGAATCGGCTTCCTGTGCAGGTTCACCGTGTGGTTAATGAAGCCGCTATCAGCTCCCAGAGCAGGACGGGGGTCTTATTAGAGCCAGAGGAATGCGGCTGGGCCCCCGTGGATCCCAGGCTGCTGCCAGCTCATTAGAGATCATCTGGAGCCCGGCCGGCTGATTGGATGATGTCCTGGCTGCCTGGCTGACCACTGTGATTGACCTACTCATCCATTTGTTTGTTGTCTTTTTTGTGTTTATTCTCCCTGTCATCCTGCGTCTTGTTTAGGGTCGGGTCATACTAATGGCTTTATCAGCCTGACATCCTACACCAGAACCACAGCACAACCAAATTTTTTCCCCCTTTTCCTTGCCTTCTTTTCCCTTTCAGATTTATTTATGTTTTTTGTGTCTTTCCTACTCTAGCCTCTTATGCAAACAGTGGCAGATTTTCTCCTAAAAACAAAAAGGAAGAAACTGGGGCTAGATGATAAATCAAGAATAATATATATCGCAATAGGCTACTTGATGGAATATTCCATACTCAACATATAGAATAGTCACCAAACTCTGATCTAGAACTGCACAGCATTATGGGAGATGTAGGCAGATGAAAGGGCTTTAGCTGCTCAACCTCTCACTTCAAGCTGAGCATGGTATCAACTAACTCACTCACTCTTTAGTTACCTAGCAACCGCCTGTTGAGCAGCTTGAGCAGCAGCAGTTTCAGGTTTTGCCACCATGCTTCAAAATAACAAACAATGACATGAAGTGTAAACTGGAAAAAACAGGAAAGGTCACAACACTAGCTTGGCAGTATTTCAGATATTTAAATCAATAATTATTGATACCCATAATTGTCGATATTGACTGATACGAAACACTTATATTGTGATAAGTTTATCAGCCATATTGTCCAGCCCTAGAAGGAACTTCATTCCTGCTGTTGTCGGTCCATTTTGTCCATTTCAAAAGACAAAGTGGACTGACCACAACAACTATGAGGATGTAAAAATGGAAGGTGGGATCAGTCGACTCGTTATTCAAACCCCCATATTTTACCCACATGTTTCCATTTTGTCCGTTTCTACTTGATTTTTGTTCCTGTAAATAAGCCATTTTGTACTCATGTTGTTCAACTATTGTCGATTGGGTAATCTTCTTCGTAATGGAGTATTTCCATGTATTGTAATTTAATTTAACTGTTATCTTAAAACTTTACTTGCTGTTTAAAGGGGCAGTAGTATGTGTTTTCCAGAAACATAGTTACTTGATTGTGATATAAGATGGAAATGTTACCTTCACTTGTTATAAAAAATGCTATATATACCAAACATGTCTAAGAAGCTTCTACTCTTTCCGACACTCCGCCTTCAGTATGTCATCACGACACATCTTCTCCATAAAGCTTTTTAACACCATTCTCACCAGCGTTGGACTGAGAATTAGTTCCTATGATAAGCTCAAAACATTCTGTATGCACAAAAACATTATATCTTTCTATGACAGCCATTGAAACGGAAGGCAGGTACGCAAGAATTGGATTGGAGTATGAAAAATATACTCAGTAGAACCCCACTTTAAGAAACCATCATCTCTAACTGTTTCTGCAGAGAGATGAAACCTTGCAATAGCAAACAACGTCTAGAGATTATTCATCAAGTTGAGACACTGGGATTTGAGGCCTACACTAGCTAATCAGGATCCCTTTACCTCAGAGCATCCCAACATCCAACTGGGAGTTCCATGTAGGCCAGTGTTGGCATTGTGTTGTGTGTTTCTGCTACTGACAGAGTGGAGTTCATTACTTTGCCCTTTGGGCAGCAATGGATGGCAAGTAGGTCAGAAAGAAAGTCGAGAGAGTAAAAGCATTTTAAAGACAGAAACCTTACTGGGGGGAACCAAGAGAGACTGGCCTTTCCTCCAAGGGGAATAATTATGGTAACAGGATAGCACTGTTTGGGATGTGGGAGGAAGAGGCCATGCAGGCAAAGACAGGGTAACAGCATGGTGTTGATGCTTTTCTTATGGATGGAGGACATTTCTTCAGAAAGCTGCCAGGAATGGAGGGTGAATGCAGATCCAGCCGATGAGAACACAGACAGGGGATTCCGGAAAGAGACTACTCTTTGGATGTGCACGACGCAAAGCAAATCCATTTCCCAATCTTTCCATTGCTTGCATGAGGACGACGAGTAAGAACGTAAAAGCGAGAATGATAGTTTTCATTTTTGACGCTGTGACTGCAGGGCGTGCCTCCCTCGGCTGTGCTTAGGTAGCAGGCTCGGGGTTAGAGGCGCGGGCCAAAACGCTCCACACTCCAACAGCAGGTTTTCATTTCGCTGTTAGCGAGGCAGGTCATCTTAAGCAGACACCAAATGTGGATCTGGCCCGGGTTTATTTTCTTTTGATTAAATAGGCATTTGGGGCATGTGCAGCCCAGCCCACCTCTCTATAATGCCTTTATTCTCCAAAAAACTGGCAGGGGGAGGGGGGGATGCGAGTACGGAAGAGGTGAAAGTGAATCAAGAAGACGAAGTGCCTGTGGATTGCTTCTTTCTGCGACTCCTTGACATTATTCACTTAGATGTCCACATTCCTCCTCTTCCTCATCACCTACTTCTTTCCCATTTGGTATGAAATTCCACACATGCCTTTCATTTGGAATAAGGCTGTTCAGAAGCGAAGCTGTCTCACAGTTGTGGAATTTTCCACCCTCGCCTCCGACATTAGACCAAAGGAGACGCAGGGTTTGCTATCGGCGGGCGGAGAAGCTGGCAGGAACGAAAAAGCAACGCAAAGCCCGCTGCTGTTTGCTCAAAACTTTTGTTTGTGCCGTAGCATCAGGACTGGGGGGGCGAGATAACGAGTCGGAGGTGAGAGGTGACAGAGGGATGAATCCGGCCAGCAGAAAGGAGGAGAAAAAGAATATTTATCTTGACCTGAATGACCCCTGCTCGTTATCCTCCCCACCCACCCACTCCCAGACACACATTCAGAAAACGTTCGCCCATTACCCCTGACATTATGAGACTAATCTCAGCTGAGTCATGGCTTTTAATGGGCTTTCAGCCCCCAAAAGAGTAATGACGGCTGTTACTTAAAAACACCAAAAAGGACAACGTTTTCTGCTTCCCCCGCCAAAAAAAACGAGCTCTTCCGTTTCAGCGGCTCTCCTCTGGGGTCTCCCATAATGCGACCACTCGCAGTGCGATGGATGTTACAGTAGCGCTCCACGCCTATTTGACCACTCGGCCTGTTTTTGTGCTTCATGTCCTCGGCTTGGCATCTGCCTGCCTTTGTCTAACCAGAGAAAAAGATGGGTTATTAAAGGGACCCTGAATAAAAGACCTTTGAAGTTTTCTGCAGCAAACGGCAGAGAGGAGAGGGGAGACAGTTGGGTCTCTTCTGCTTGAAATAGTAATTATGCTAACGCTTTGATATTTTGGATACTGGGAGAATGCGTTTGAGTCTCCTATTCTCAGTGCAGGAACAGAGAGGAGAAGAAATCTCTTGGATAATAACCGCACTGACGCACGGAAAAGGATTTATTCCAAAGTGACTTCTGAGGAGCTTTTTTTTCCCCCTTTCCCTAGCAAATCCCAACATGAAACACTAATTGATATTGAGCCTACTGACCAGCTTCTTCTTCTTCTTCTTCTTTTTTCCACTCCACTGATGGCACAACGCCATAAACCAAAGCATAAAGGCTTCACTCCAATAACGAGCATAGATTTGTTCAGGATTTAATCTCAGAAAAGCTCTTGATGTACAGCACCTCGCAAAAGTGCTCGCGTTTATTGAAGTGTTTTCACATTTTTGTCAACTTTAATGGATTTTGTTCAGATTCTATGCAACAGACAAACGGAACGAGAAAAGTACAAATAAATCAATTCGGAAAATCGTGTTGCTTGTTTTCAATTTTAAAATCCAATCAGAAATCCAAAAGTCGACAATGTTCGACATTTGAAAGTCAACGATTTCAGACTTTATTAAACTCAGAAATTTAAGTGTACTTTTCATTTTCCTTTCTTCCTCCCTACAGTGGCCCTAATACACCGTCGTAGACATCTCCTCTGCCATCTATGTTTCGGAAAATCCACGGCCGTGCCTCAGTGATGTACTCACAGGAAGTGAAGAAAGAGCGACTTTTACCCTTTTGCGCCCCTTTCTGTTACATGAAACCCACCCCTGCTGTCTGACCGACTCCCTCTCCCCACTCTGTGCTACAAATGAAAACAAGGATGTGGTCCAAAGTTAAAGGAAAGGGAGGAAGAAATTGAAATCTTCAATGCTGGCTGTTGAGCACAAAAAAAAAAAGGCTAGGCTCATAGAAGAACGTCAATAGGCCATTTCTGACAAAGTCCAAGATGGATGGCGGGGGATGAAACGGAGGTCAGTCACTGGATGAGTTGAGAGAGAGAGAGAGACCCGGTGAGTGGTTGGCGCTTTAGGGCCGTCGGGGTCCGGCTGTCGACTCAGCCCAGAGTCTCTGTCCTCTCCTTGAATTTAGACTCAGGCAGGTGACACAACTCTTTGTCTCACAACAGCCAATATCAATAACCGCATCAGAGGTAAGCGATGGAAGAGGGAGGGAGCGGGTGGCGTTTGTGGGAGGGGCAGCCGTTTTGCTCTTCTTTCTATTCTTAACAACTGATAAAACAGGAGGTCTACTGCTAAAGGCTGGGGGCCTCTATAAATATACCACCAAAGCAAAACTCCAGAATAATCCTTCTGTCACTGATGGGTTATTTTCCCTCATTAGATATTTTCCAAAGCTGGTAGAAAATGTCACTTAGATACCATTCATGTGTGAACAATTAAATTAGCCTGCCAAATAAAACACATTTCACGACGCAGAGAGACTTTGTGTCTGAGAGACATTAAAAAACCCAGAAAGCATGCTGGATGTGACCTTGAATCTTCACCTGAATTACAGCTTTTGTCAAGCTGAAGCTGATTAAATATACATGGTGTCACATTTTCATACATCACTGTCGGCAAACAGCTGAAGGCGGCATATTTAGCATCTCCCCGAATGCCGCTGGTTATTCTGGATGTTTTGTTTAAGCTGACATTATACCTGACATTTTAGTTGGTAGAGGGGATAATTAAGGAGAGATCTGTTAAGAAGTTATGAACAGAAAATCTTTCCTCACAAAATGGTGCCATATCGCCTCGTTTTCTTTAATACTTGGATTTTTTTGACACTGGTGGGAAAAAAATGTATATCGCAATATCAAACAATGTCATTTCACTGAGCCTGAGCGATGCGCTATGTGGCAGGTATAAAGTGTAGGTGCAAACTATGGATGTTCCAAAGTGTCAGGTCACTCCTCCAGACCAAACTTAACTTTTCTTACCAGTTGTAGAAAAGTCAACCCACTCCAACCAGCTGTTAGCCTGGGTTGCTAACTCACTCGTTTAGTGTGAGACTCTCTTGCTCTGCCTACAATAATCTCACTCTAAGTAAGGAAAGTTCCTGCGCTCCGAGAGCATGACATGTTTCCATTACTGCTGCTCGTTTCACTCGGATAACTTTGTAAGAGCTTCTGATTGCTTTGCAGATGCTCGCGGTCTTTGTAGGGTCTCTCTCTGTGCAAATCAGTGATGCTGCTCTAGAATCTTACGTGGGACGCGTTGATTTAGGGTGAGTTTCCTGTCTCTCAGCATCAAAAGTAAATTCTATCAGGAGTCCACAAATCACTTCATTCACAAATCAATATTTAAGAATGGCGTCGTCTGCATGTGTGGCAGCTGGGTTCTTTATTAACCGTGTTGGACCAGGAGGCATCCCGGGAAGGCTGCCAAGCTCTGAGAGCAAATAAAGTTCTGCACTTTAACAGCGGTATGTCAGTCTGTTAAAGTCGACCACAAAGCACTGATTACACTATTTTTTCCTCCTGCCACCATCCCGCTCCAGGCTTCACTCCCAATCTGACATATGAAGCCCAGGACTAATCGCTGTTTCATTAAGGTGAAGACGCTGACTGCATTATCTTCTATAGGTAAGGCATTCACTGCGTAATAACGCCGATTTAAAACACAAAACTTTGTGCTGTAATTTTTTTCTTAAATATTACACTTTTGTTGTACTGTCTCACTGTATTGTTGCTGCAGGATGTGCATTCAATATTGATGCTCCATAAGTGCTGCGCAGTGGCTCTCAGCTCTTGGTTTATAGCCTATGGGGAACGGCAAACAGAACCAATAAAGCTGAAGGACTGTAAGCCAGAATAATTAGCTAAAAGAAGCTAAAACATGGTCTGCTGTCTGCCAACTGTTTGCTCTAATTTCATATATTGGTGGTTTTTAAAATATTGATTAGATCAGAGCCAATTTAATAACAAAATGCATTAGATACATAGAAACATGACTGACTTATGAATTTAATTTTAAAGTATGTTGTTCCTGCTGTACCAAGTTTGCCACGTAAGCCAGTCAAAACTTGGCTTACGTGGCAAGTAAACCTTCACAAAAAACAGTTTTTGTGAAGGGAGATGACCTTCCTATATTCCATCCATCCATTTTCTGTTCACCCTTGTCCCTTAATGGGGTCGGGAGGGTTGCTGGTGCCTATCTCCAGCTATGTTCCGGGTGAGAGGCGGGGTACACCCTGGACAGGTCACCAGTCTGTCGCAGGGCAACACAGAGACACACAACCAGGCACTCACACTCACACCTAGGGACAATTTGGAGAGGCCAATCAACCTGACAGTCATGTTTTTGGACTGTGGGAGGAAGCCGGA
>CAEGAE010037354.1:0-23978 GCA_903067095.1 Girardinus metallicus
CCTCCTCATTTTTTTTTTTTAATTATTATTATTATTATTATTATTATTATTATTATTATTATTATTATTATTATTATTATTTCTCTCCATCTTGTGTTTTCTCGCCTCATCCTGACTCTGGACACTGTGTGACACTTTTCTGTCCAGTAATCCGCAGTGTGTTCGGCGCGCAATCGTGATTCACTGGGCCATTATAACAAGGCTATTTCTGACCAGTGTGATGCGCAGTAATGTAAGCCTCCTCAGCTGTCTGGTCACCCTGTGTGTTTGGTAGATTGACAGCCTTAAACAGCCGAGCTAGAAGGTGTGCAACGCCACTGGATGAACTCAAAGTAATTGGAGGTTTTAATGCCTTCTGGGGCCTCAGGATAATTGTGATATGAACCAGGGATTTGTTTTTTTTCTGTCTCTCTGGATAACCTGTCAGTTATATCACGCGAACATTTACAGAGCTTCCCGGCCTTCTCTCTCTCTCTCTCTCTCGAGAACCGCTTTACCTCCCGTCAGCTGGAGGTGTAAGGGAGTACGTCGCCACAGATCTTCCCGTGTGAAACGCATACTTGGATTTGGACGATTTTTTTTTTTTTGTCCAGTCTGAGTAACTGTACCTCGGAAAATGAGGCAGTGTGAAAACCAGTGATTCAGAATTGGCCTGAACCACTAAGCTGTGGCTGTTTCAGCGACATCGACAGCAGGTCTGTCAGGTATTTTGGTCCCAAGCCACTCAGTGAAATCTGGTTGTGGTGATGGACTGAACCTTCAGAGCCACATACAGATAAAGTCAGGCTTCTATCACCTGAAGAAAACTTCCATGGTTAAAGGACTAATGTCCCAACAGTATCTAGGGAAACTCCTCCGTGCATTTATCTTTAGTCACAATGACTACTGCATTTCTATTGACCATATAATTACGCAACTTGACGTTTCAAAAACGCATTTTCTTATTGGAAAGACTCTTGTCTTCATATTGAATGTTTTGGCGTTAGCGTGAGGTGGTTTTTCGGCCGTAGCAAAATCGGTTTGTTTCACAAAACGGCAGTGGAAACACTTTATTTGCATCACACGAGTGACGTGATAAGCAACCGGATGTTGCCACTGATGCAAACCGCTGAGAAGACGACGACAGGAGGCAGTTAGAGGATGATTTTTGATTTTGACTGGTTTTCAAAATGCATGGCTGTCCTGTGTCAATTAGAGACGTATATTGACACAAGATTCAAGCGAACTGTATCTGTGTAACGCTTTTTATTAAGTGCGCAGGTCTGACTGCAAGACTTAGTGTTAAGTTTGTAGAATCAGAAGTAGGTACGGCATGGAGGTCATGATTGGGTGAATGATTGATGCAACTGATGCAAAATGTTTGTTTATACTGACATTTATTGCAGTAAATAACAACAATAATAATAATAATAATAATAATAATAACAAAACAGAAATAAATTACTTAAGAGAAACAAGAGAGAAAAAATAAATAAATAAACAGAACATGCAAAAAAATATATAACAATAATAATCAATGATACTTCAAAACTAGGAGTCCAAAAATATGGGGAAAATAGTTGTCTTTCCCTTTAATAGTCCTTAGAGTTTGGTTCAGTTCCTGTGTGAAGAGCGTTGCTTGGTTTTCCAGTGTGTGTAGTTCAGATTTTTTCCTACCACTAGGTGGTGTGTGGGTAGCTCGCCATCTTTCATCATCAGGTGAGTCAATGGTGGGGAGAAAAAAAAACCTGACCTAAAAGGCCAGAACACACACATTAAGTTCATATATAAATATTATATTTATATAAGCTAAATGGGGGAAAAAAGAACATTAACACCGTGACTTTTCAAAGAATAATTAAATAAGTGGACTGAACTGACGTGAGCAACTGATTGTCGAGTCGGTAGCTAGTGTTAACTGGCGGAGCGTTGTGAAAATAACGCTCTACTATATGTATAAATGATATTTACTCACCGTCGAATAGTGGATTGTTTAAGGAGGTGGACGAAATGTTAACTTGTTCAATCAGGAAGCTATACCAGCTGTGAACGAACCTGGTGAGTATTACAACGGGAAGAAAGTATTAGCGGCGCCACTGTTGCAGATACAACGTCAAATCAGATGGTATTTAACACTCGCCGCAGATCCTCAAGTTTTAGGGATTCAATTATTCAGTGATGAGTCGATGTAGAATGTCCAGGTTGTTTTGTGAACAACAGACGCCACAGCCAACAGTGAGCAGCAGCATAAGGGAAAATCCGGAAACACACATGAGAATCCCGGAACTTAAAGGGGCGGTTTAAAGGGAAGGCGGTTGAGTCATGGCGGTCACGTGGGTTACATTTGCACTAGAAGAAGATAGTGGTGGAGTCAGAAATATTTTCATTCCGGGTTGCCAACCTACACAGTATTTTCCAAATACTTCATCGTGTTTTGAATGTATTTATTTACAAATGTGTGGTACCCAAGCATATTTCACTGCTGCCCCCTACTGTTTTGGAGGGGAACGGCAGTGGTGACCATGGCTCCGCCTCTGGGTGAAGCAAAAATAAATCATACTTCTCCAGTATTATGTGTAGCTATTCTCAACCAGGAAAAAAACTAATAGTTTTCTGTGGATGTTTATTTAAGGAGGAGAACGTTTATCAGTAAACAGGAAAACGTTGGTGCTGCTTTGTTGGTTTCTGTGGAACACGGACTGGTCTGCAAGTTTTCTACGGTTTGATTCAGGACCGTGTTATTCACAAGACGGAAGCTGTTAAATTCTGTTCGCCTTCCTACTGGTTTTGATTTGCAAATACTTGCACAGAATTAGATGCTTGCCCTGGGCAATGTTGATGCTCTGGCAACTCCCATTTCGGCCCCCTGCCTCCAACTCAGCAGGAGCTTTAATTGTTTTTAACTTGTCAGTGACAAGGTGATGATCCTGTCAATGTTTGGTAAAAGTAACACAGAAGTTCTCATCAACCTAGAGCTCTTCAGATCTTCACAGTCAGGCCCGGGAGCAGTTTTTTAAATTTTTTATTTTTATTTTTTTGGCAGTCACCCCGACCACAATTCAAGAAACAATTAGGTCAAAACTGCAACTTTTAAATCAAAAATGTACTTAGAAAATTGTTGGATCCACCACAGAGTGATCATCTCTTCCGAGTTTTCTGGTTTCCTTCTGTTGTCATGGTAACCAGTACCACTTCTATTCGTACTCATGCTCTAAAGTTCACCTTGGTGCAGCCAGATCTGCTTTTAATTTCTGTACTAAAACTTGGCTACATACAGCAAGTGTATTTCAAATGAAGACTGACCTGCATCCTGTTTTCATGGCTGAGATCAGACAAAATATTTTTGCAGTTTTCTTCAAGCGAGTCTGAAATATTAAGCAAACTGGAGGCTTTTCATTTAGCAAGGAAAAAACACACATTTGAAGTTTTAGATCTACAATAAAAACAAATAATCAAATTATTTGCTTAGTTAAAGTAGTTCATGATTACGTTACTGTTGAGTAGGTTAAAAAAAATCGCCTTTTTGGTGAATTTGGTGTTTTAAAAGTGATATTATTCTGACCTGTGAGTTCTTTTGAGCTGACGAGACAAAAGGTTTGGACTCTTCTGCTCTAATGTGTTCATAAATCACAGAGTTAGACAGATAAATCCCTCTGTAAGTGAACGTTTCATGTTATTATACAGCCATCTCCCTCCTGACTTAATATCAGGGTCTCTGGAGTATCATAACTTAACATATAATTTAATCTGTGGATTTTGTTCAATGGACAATTCATTTGACGTAAACCTTGGACTAAGGTTATTATAGTTAACTAAAACTATCAAAATAACAAAAACTGAAAGTGAGAAGGCATTTTCATTAACTGAAATAAATAAAAACGGTGATTAGTGGGTGGAAAACTACAACTAACGGGAACTATGCCATGTGTTTATTTAACTAAAACTTACTGACATTTTGGATAAAATATACTCTGGTTTTGTGTTTATAAACCTATTCATGAACACAATGGAACTGATGAGCAAATTTTCCCTCCCCCCCCACAAAAGCAGTTTACGTCGGCAAATTACGGGACTCGTCGTTTGGTTCACAAAATGGCGGCAGCAAAAGTTGCGGTAAAAATGCCAGTCAGTTGGTTGTTCAACAACAAATGAACCAATGTTTTTGAAAATTGTGTCATCTGTTGCATATTCATCACCCGATCGTTGTGAAAACATAACTACAATGCAATACGTCTTGAATTCTGTACCTAAAAGTTAACCAAAGCATGACAAAACTAAAACTGTTCTATAACTAATAAATACTAAAGTAAACAATATTTAAGTAATAAAAACTAGAAAGCACACTCTAAAAATGAACTAAAGCCAGCTCAATTAGACAAGCAAAAGAAATCTGACTAAACTACAATGAAAAACACAAAACTATTAAAACAGAACATAAAGGTTAACGAGGTTGAAGACGCGTCCATAACTCCACGTGTGCAAACAGCCTGGCTGACTTGAGAGAGGCCTAGTGAAACGTTTCAGAGGAGAACGGCGCAGTAATGAAAGCTGAGAGAGAGAGAGAGAGATGAAGAGGAGGAGTGGATGTGGCAGCAGAGAGGGAGGTGACTGTAATTTATTGTGATGAGTGTAAACTGGTCTGAACATCCTCTGGGATTCTGGAATAATTAGGCCACTACTTCCTGTTCACAGAGGAGGAGGAGGAAGAGGAGGAGGAAGAGGAGGAGGAACAGGTGCAGACGAGCACATGGAGCCGCGCGGAGACGCACTCCACATATAATTCAATTAAGATCCAGAAACTCAAAACATGAACAATGAGAAAAGAAATCAAATACTGCTGCTTTAAAGTTGATTTGTAGTTTTTAAAAGTCAGCATAGAGGATTTTTTTTTTTTTTTATGACAAGCACATTCTGTTTTGTAAAATGAGTTGTTTTTTTTTTTTTTCAGCTTTTTTGGGGGGGTCATCTGTGAGGAGAGAGGTTGTGTGGTGAAATCTGAAAGTTGACTATAAAACGTCTTGTTTTTATGGGGACAAAAATTGAAGTAGGAAGTGATTACGTGGCACCGGTGGAGTTCGAAACAGAAGAGGAGCTAAATTACCCAGGAGACAGAAACTGCTATCAGTGAAAGAGTCAAGTCATAAAAGTTTTGGTTTTGGTAATTTAAGTTTTCTATTTTAAGTGAAGTTTTGGACTTGATCCAGTGACAGTCATTTTCCTTTCATTATAGAAAAATTCTATCTTTAATCTGTGTTTTCTGATGAAAGTAACTGTAAAGTAAAGATTAACAAGTAAATCTTGGTCACTTTCTATCATCTGCCGCAGTCATTGGTAATACAGTCCTTTATGTATTATTTCACCGTGATCAGAAAATATTCGGTTATTTTAAATTCAGTTAAATTCAACACTTTATTGATCCCAAAGCAACATGACATGATGTAGCGCAAATTTTCAAGATTCTTTGAAGAGCTGTTGCAGCCAGATGATGATGGTTGTGGGCAGGAAAGATCTCCTGTAGCAGTCTGTGTTACAGGGCATTTGAAGAAGCCTCTGATTGAAGACATGTTTTTTTTGCAATAAGCCTTTATTTTCTCAACAAGATTAACCAATTATAGGTCATATAGAAATGTTCGTCGTGACTTTTAAAAAAAATGTTTATTTCTGAAAATATACCAGTCATGTTCATATTTCTAGCAATATTTTTGTAGGCTTGTATACATTTTTTTTTCTTGTTTTAAACCTTTTTTGTTTTAATACTTAATTCATTTATTTAAATCATGATTTACTGTAGATTTTTTTTATTTGTTAGCTTATTTCTGGAAACATGTAGAGCAGAATAAATTGCCAAATGAACAGGAAAATTATATAATTTTAACAGCTTTTGAAACACGGAAGGTATTCTAAATTAGTCATATTTCTAACATTATTTCTTTAAGTATTTTAATATTCAGCTACCCTTAAGGTTTCTTGTGCATATTATGAAACCCTGTTTTTTCACTGCCACCGCCCTTCCTCGCCGAGCTCTTATAACTGAATCACTTGTCGCATTAATTGTGTCGAGTGTTTGTGTGGACAAACGAGCGCGTGAGGTTGTAAACATTTGCGCTGTCGATTCCCTGCATCTCATTAACGACCGATGACGCCTCACATAAGAACAATGTTGTGACCATGTGAGAGCTGTTTATGGTGCAGGGCGAAGCTTTTTCTTCTTCTTCTTTTTTTTTTTTTTATTAAATCT
Source organism: Girardinus metallicus (assembly GCA_903067095.1). Classification (NCBI taxonomy): domain Eukaryota; kingdom Metazoa; phylum Chordata; class Actinopteri; order Cyprinodontiformes; family Poeciliidae; genus Girardinus; species Girardinus metallicus. The sequence continues at coordinate 6,218 of CAEGAE010037354.1, forward strand.
AACCGTGGGATAAATTAGCCGAGCGGGCCGCCGGGGGAAGACTCTGCCTGGCTGAACACAGAATTTATCACCGGTGAGAGTTTAGCGCTCACAATTTGGCAATCGATTAACTGATGTGAAAAGTTAAATTAGCTGACTCTAGTGGTTCACATATTATGATATGTTATTCAACTGATCCGCAGACATCAAGAAAAGCTACTGTTGTAATGAGACCTGAACACTAAGAGGCATCTCTTTGTGTTTTTAATTTTTTTTTATTTATTCTTTAAGATTTATTAGCTTACAGAGCCATGACTGCACCACCATTGTAGCAGTGGACGTATAATACCCCATTTGAAGAAAATAAAAAGAATTATTGTTGTCTTTTTAACAAACTGTAGTTATTTATTGATTTGGTTTTATTTTGCTTGCTTTATTTATTTTTCAGACAGTCCGTGTGGGAGAACAAATCTTTTTGTGAATATCAAAAAATCGACTCATAATCTCGAGAAAAACCCCATCTGAACGCGGCACAGCTGTTCTCAGCACCCATTATATCTATTATGTACAATTCATCTGAAATCACTCCCCATTTTTGATTGGGCAATTTATGCTTTTAGAAAAGTCAAATTCTTACATTCAGGGAAATGTAATGGAGAGAAGAGTCTGAAAACTAATGTCTCTCTATTTTTTATTATTTTATTCTTTGAAACTTGATGGGGGAGCTCAAAGTCCAGTTTCATAGTTTTTAAGGCTTCGTCTTAAAAACTATGAAACTGGTATCTACAACGAATTCCATGTAAAACTTTAGATACCTCATTTTTACCTCATGAAGGAACAGAATATAAATAGACTGCCAGCAGTGTGTTTGTGTATTAGGAGTAACTGTGGGCGTAGCAGCGGGTTGTCAAGGTGACCGGACGTCGGTAAGGTTGCCAGGTTAGGGGGCACGCTTTCCCCTTCCAGTAAGCCCAGACTTCAGAGGGATTGGCAGAGTAATCCCACTCCTGGCTGAGGTCTGCCAGGTCTTGGTTGTTTCTAGGTATCCATGTTGTGTGTGCGTACTTGTTCCTGTCTACATAGCTTCACTTATGTAGCAGCTTTTGTTGCCATTTAACCTGAATCCTAACCTTTAGCAAACAACATTTCAGAGCGCATAGTCCGAATTTTTGCAGTGGTGCTACTTGCAAACATTCTAAGTCAGACTGAAAAACACGTTGTTGTTGTTTTTAGCTTTCTCTCATAATTGTGGGAGGAAATGGTTTTCCCAAATTAAGCACCTGAATCAGTGCTGTGAATCAATTTAACAAAACAACACCACCAAAGAAGAAAACGGGGAGAGGCTACTGATCTTAAAGGGACAGTATTAAGTAAAACAACCTTCTTGAGCTTTATATCATGTTATGAAGTTTTTCTTTTATCCAAAACATACTTTAGGTGTTGCTTTGACTCTTCAATGCATTTTTGGGAAATCCTTTAATCTCCCGTGGCAACCACTCAGCTGTGCAAAACGCCTCCCCTTCAAAACGCATCTTCATCTCACAACAGTTAACAAACATGCTGGTAAAAACATTAAAGGGTTAATAGAGGAGCCATGTTGTCATGACTTCCTGAAGATGGAGTTTCAGAAAGAGCAGGAGCTTCTTAAAGAGACAGAGGCCCAATTTCAAGGTGTTGAAATACAAAGTCAAATTTCTTTTAAATCATATTTGATATACGCAGCATTTTTTTTTTGCATAACAACTGAAGTTAAGATAGTTACTTGATTCTGTTAATGGCACTGTGTGGCTGGAGAACAGATAAAACCGCCTCTTTAAAGTCACACGTTTTCAATAATCGTAGTTGTTACAAGAACTCTTAACATTTTATGTAATTAAAACAAAGTGCAAATAAAACCCTGTTACACTTCACTTTAACCTTCCATGTCTTATTAATCCTCTACAATAGCGTTGGTCTGCCACATATGAAATATCAATAGAATCCACTGTTTCTTGCTGAGATGCAACAAAATCTGAAAACGTTTGAAGACGTTTCACTTTACTTTTGCATCGTCACACAGCAGAAACAACTCAGCTTGCATCCCTCTGCACATTTACCCAAATGAATGCGCAAAACCCAGAAAATGCCATTTTTACAGATTGCTGCTTCACATAGTCTTCCCTATCTGGTAAGTTAGACTATACTTTTAGGAATTTGCTGGTCTTCCCTTTAGAGTTTGATTGAACGTTCTTTAAGCAGCATTGACAGCTGACAAGTGCTGTAAGTTGGCGTCAAATTAAGACTTGATCAGAGCCTGTTTCTTCTGCTGCTCAGCACTTTTTTTTATTATGGAACTGTGCAATTCCACTGTGGTTTATTTAAAATATTCAGCAGAAAGACAGTTAGGGAGGAAGAGGATGTGCATGGAGACAGGTGAGAGTGGGATGAAAGAGATTGTGGGAGACTGAGAGAAGAGCTGAGTGGTAGAGACGGGAGCGAAACCATTTCTGATGAAACAATCTGCTGTACTACAACGGTTTGGTTTTAGGTTTTGTATTTTTCCGTTTCTTTTGGCTGCTTTGTGTCTGACTGGTCTCTCTTCCCCAGTCAAATTGTACTTTATCTGCTTCCACTTTAGCTGATTCTTCAGATTATTTGACTGTCAGTGAAATGAATCTGTAGTCAAACCTGCGTTCACAGGATTTAAACTTTAGCGTCTCGCGGTTATTACTTTGAGCATGACGCCGTGTCTAACAGAAGTGGAACCCCCCACAGTGCGGGGATGAACGTTTCCGCGGTGCGGTGAAACGATGAAGACACAGCTAATATTTCTTGACGTTTTTCATCAGTTCACAGTGATAACTTGATCTGATCACATGACATGTCAGTGGGATTTCTTATATTTTGGTGTAGTTTTACATCAGAATCAGACTTTGTTGCCATATGGAAGCACAACAACATTCGTTTCAGTGCAGCCTGTCCAATGAACACAAAAGGACAAAAGCAAACTCTCCTGGATAGACAAGAGCCTGAGGCCACAGCAGCCAACATGGCTGCCCTGTTGTTGGAGAATAAAATTAAAACAAAGCAGAAAATAAAGGGCAGGTAGCAGGAGGGTCTTAGGTCACTTGAATTTTGCTTAATTACTTCAGTCAAAAATGAAACAGTTGATTTTAAACTACAATTCTACTTCTGAAACTAGACAAAAAGAAAACTACGACTACATTTGTTTTATTGAGCAAATGGTATTTCTGCCTGTGCTGATACAGTTTGGCCAAATTTAAATGTACTGTTATGCACGACTTCAGGGGAACGTCTGGTTGTGTCTGTGTAAAGCACAGCCAAGTGAAGACATTTGTATTCTCAAGAGCGGAAGAAATACCGTCTGCTGAAGGCTTGTAGAAAAAAACTGATCGGCTTCCTAATCACACAGAGAGAAAAACCTGATTAGGAATGACCCAGAGGGGAGAATTCAACCTTAATAAGAAGGTAAGAAATATAATAGTGAGACAATAAGAAAATAGAAGATGTTTTTCTCACCATCTGGAATCTACGGTGGCCTGAAAGGGACATTAAAGGAAAAAGGAGAAAAATAAACTTTCTTGCTCACAACATGCATTATCTCACACTAGAAAGTTTTTTTTCCCCCTCAGTGTCCCTTTAGGGCCTCCATAGGAATCATAGGCCTGGTTCAAATATGAGCAAAGATGCTTCTTTCTCCTGTGTGTTATTAGTGCGATCTGCTTTGTAAATCTAAAGCAGAAACGCAGCAAAATAATTTTAAAAAGCTTTTGTAAAAAAAACAAACACAACAAATTTGCTTATAAAGGGACAATGTACAACTCAACATAAATGTCACCATTTGACGCGCCGTACCAGGTTATAGCATGAGCTAACTGGAACCTGCTGTTCTTCGATGGGCTACAAAACACACTTGCACACACACACACACACACACACACCAATGCAGCTAATGTTTACATATCTGAGCAGCTTTTAGCATTTTTTTTTTTTTTTAATTAGATTTGAAAACTCAGAGCTGCAGCTTGGCGTACCGCTCTCCACAAATCCTTACTCTCTGAAATCTACAGACAACTCCAGAAAGTTTCTTCTTTCCTTTTCCCTTCTTTTTTTTTGCACACTACTTCTTTACTCTGTATTTCTTTCAGTAGCAGTACATCTCTTTTCACTTCCTATAAAATGCAGTTGCACCTTTGCCTGCCCATTCCTTCCCACCCTCCCCCTCTCAGTAGGGCGCTGTCATTGAACAGGTGTGCTGCTACTTCTCTTTATTAATGACAGGCAGGAGAAAAGCAGAGGGGACTACGGCGCGTGGGTGTGTGCGTTACAGGCCGGAGAACTGACAAATGCAGGAGTGACTCTGCGGCACGCTCCATCGGCACGATGACAAATGGATGGAGCAGGAGGGGTGTGTGCGTGTGTGTGCGTGTGTGTGTGTGTGTGTGTGTGTGTGTGTGTGTGCGTGGGTGTACATAAATACAGGACGAAGAAGCAATTTGACACGGAACAATGTTGTTGTTGTTTTTTTTAAGAGCTTTTAATATGTTTTCTCCCGGTTATGGTATAATGTTCTTTCAAAATTAATTTGATTCATGATAAGATTTTACTGGAAAGCTGTAAAACTTTCAAATCTAGGAAGATATTTATTTAAATATTGTATCTCAAAATGTCAATTTCAGTGGGGTTTTTTTCCTCTCAAAAGGACTGAATCACTGATCTCTCTATATTTTTTAAGATAACATTTTAGCTACCAATTTTCTCCATTTTTATGGTCAGTAATTCTTATATGAAAGAAAAATAGTTTGAGTATTTCTATAAAAAAATGCAAAAACAAATCTTATTTTTATGACACTTAAATCCAATTTGCATAATAATTTGGAACACGGTATGCTGTAGTAATTTTCGCAACTTATTGGCTTTGCTGTGTTTTTTTTTTTGCGATTATTCAGATATTTCTGGTGACTCCTACTGTAAACAGCTAATCTCATGACATTTGCTGCTCTCATTGGAGACTTTTGGAGACTCTGACTTGAAGGTATGGTTCCCTAGCTTTTCACTGGCTGTGTATCCATGACAGATGTGTCCACTAATGTAAAAAAAAACACAATTTCGCAATTGCAGTGTTTCCATTAAATAAGAAAGGCGATTAAAATGACCCGTGAATACGTTTGTTCTCGCAATAAGTCATTAAAAAAAAAACATGCTGTGCCATCTTCCTCCAACAACTTCCTGTCATCTTCTTCTTTGTGGTTTGCGCCAGTGACAATATCCGGTTGTTGATCATTTGACTCGTCTGATGCAAAAAAAACCTGCTGTTTTTGAAATAAACCAATTTTGAAACGACCAGGAAAAAAGCCCAACTGATCCTAGTGCCGAAACTTTTAATGAAAAAACGGGAGTTTTTTCGAAATCGACCTTATTCATTTAAGCAAATTTCTTCTTGAAATCTCAAATTGGGCAACTATATGGTCAGTTGAGACACAGATAAAAAGGAGCAATAGGTTCTGCTTTATGTTTATCCCCACAGTACTTCCAACAGATCCACCCAGCTGCATTCAGAGCGAATGTTCACAGCCTCTGTTTTATTTCTGAAACACGCACGCGCACATTTTTTTTTGTTTGCCGTAGGATCAAATCTAATTGAGTTGAGGCCAAAAAACCACAATATTAATTTCCTGCGTAATTAAAAGGTGAATTAAAATGATGTAACTTTGCATCTTTAGCTGAAAAAAAAAAAAAGATCCCGTATCCAAGTGTAGCATCAGTTTTATCTCATGTTGGTCTCGTGTACCTTATTAACTAGATGTATTGTTATACCTCTAGTAAAGATATTAAACAGCCTATAAATATATGGTATATATACTATATATTTATAGGCAATGTTCTGTGTTTTTGAGACAAAAAATAAAGAGGATTTATCCTCCTCTCCTTAGTGAAATGAACGCAGTCACTCCACCTTTTCTGCTACTTTAAACACATTACATCTCATCACGATAAAGCCGCTCGGGACATTTCATTACCCCTGAGATAAAGCACCAGGGGACATCAACAAGCAATAAAAAAAAAAAAGTCGTTATCTCCATAAACATAAAATACATCATCCCTCCTGTGCTTATGAACCAGCCAGCCCAGCCAGATTAGATTGGATTTTAATGATCAACAAGGGGGGAAAAAAGTGGGCTGCTGTTGCACCAACACGGTGCGCTGATTAAGCCGAGAACAAATGTGGCGAAAATGGCGAAACGAATAAACACGAAGTAGAGAATGAGGATATTTATTTCATTTTGGTTCAGAGTTATTCGTCTCGCAGTAATATTTTCGGTTTAGTTATGAATAACTATTAAGTGTGAGGGGAAATATTAATAAACTTCATCATTTCAATCAAAGTTACAAATTTAGGGATGTTTAGCCAAAGAACATGTAGTCTAGCCTGAGAGTTTTGTGAGTAATGTGAATGCAGTGTGGTATTACAGAACAATAGATGGAGTGAATTCAAACTGCACGTGCTGCACATACATACAGAATAAACAAATTATCTCCAAATTACAAGAATTTATTCACATGATAATTCAGCTTCCTGTTAAGATACTTTAGTCAAGAAGCTCTTTATCCAGGCTGGTAACATTCAACTAATGTGATGAGTAAAAAAGCTTTAAAAGCTAACTGAGAACACAGATACTATGTGTTCAAACAACCAGTTCACAATACAAGCAGAAAGGAAAATAAAACACTGTTTTATTATATAATGCTTAAAAACATCAACAACTGAGTAACTGAAATCAAAATCTGTAACCTTTTGTTAGGACCGATGGGTGATCGACTACCAAAATGATGGCTCTAAATGGGCATAGACTCACAATTTGGCCTACAGATGACAGACGCATCTTAACAACAAAGATATCTGACCCTCTAATTAAAGTCATATTTGTGCACCCAACTTTTGTTTTTAAAAAAGGATTATTGTTTTCTTTGGCTGTTATCGTTTACATATATATTTGCATATTTGTTGGAACAACCAATTCGAGATAGGAGGCGGGTCTTAGAACTGCCAATCACCCATTTATTCCCCTTTGCTACGCTACAGCTTCTTCCTGATAGGAGAGACTGTCGAGAATAAAGGGTTTTCCTGCAACGGTTAGTTGTTTCTTCACTATTAGCACTCTGAGCAGTGGGTACACAAAGTTGATTGACAGCACTAAGCCCCTCCTCCATACTCTGATTGGTGCATTTCTTCAAATAGCAATAGTAGCTCAGGGAAAAGATGAAGGAGATTGATCTTTTCACAACTTTCATATTATACTGTCATGACATGTATAATATGACATACATATACGACCATATATTTTATGAAAGTTGCATACTGCAGCCTTAATGTTATTTTTTCTATTTCTCTGTGTGAAAAGGGTAGTTGCATAGTTTAAAGGGAAACATTTACTTTCTCAAACACAAACATCCTCCATGTTTCGTCCGACTCATCAGTCATCACTACTCTAATCTAATTCATTAGGGTGGTTATACCAAGGTATCACGTGTAATTTGACAGTGATGAAATTGATGAGGCATCGCTCCAAACGGTATTTTCATAAACCCTTCGTCTCCCCTTAACCTTTGGACCGCCGAACGTTGAGGAACAATGAGTCAGAATCATTAACTTCTTTAATATTTGTTTTCCTTTTACGTCCATCTGCTAGTGTTTCACCCTCTTCCTTGTAACTTCATCCATTCAAATCTACCTCTCCAGTATTTATTGTGGTAAACATGGAGGTCAATGTGCTCTGTTCTCGAGGAAAATAGGTCTCATTACTTTTCATTAAGCAATAGGAACACTGTTACATCTTCCACATTTTCTCTGGTTCCCACTTCTCCTCCCTTCCTCATGATCATTACCGGCTCATTTGTCCGCTTGCTGATGGGTCAAGAAATAGAAAAGGGAAGCTAGTGTACCCGATTAAAATGCAACCACGTTTTAAAGACACCTTTAAAATGTAATATACTCAGCTTCTTTCCTTATGACTTTCCTCAGGCGGTGTCAAGAGGCCTGTGGCAATCCTATAACTCAGCTGGAAACGGTGCTGAGCTCTGGCCTGCTCCGTGACCAATCAAATCACATTTTCTTCCTCTTTATGATAGCCGCACTCTGTTCCAGGGCATTCTGAGTGTTTGGTTACAGAGGAGGAAAGTCCAAGGCAGTTATGCAACAAAATCTTATTTATTTTTCTTTCTTTTTTTTTTTTTTTTTTTTTAGATGGAACGGAAACCTTTCAGCAAATATAAAATGTTATGTTTGGTTTGACGAAGCACAAAGTCCTGCAAATCTCAAGTCTATGCTCCAGTTATAAAATTTGTGTGTTTCATCACCTCACACCTCAGGTGGATACTGCATGTATAAAAACACTGAAGTCAGAGAAATATTTCTACAATATACTTTAAATGTCTTCCCAGGGGCAGCTTTAAAGCTCCGAAATGGAAGTATTAGATGCACCAGACCAGAATATAGGAGCACTACTCAAAACTTTACAGCTCTGGTCAGATGAGACCAGAACTGAACCATTTCATCCTGAATACAAGATTTAGTGGTGGACACCAAACGCCTGTGATGTGTAAACAGTTTAAGAGGTGGATTTATCAACACGTTCTGCCACACCCGGCCGCTTGAGGAGATTCATAATCTTGATGTGGCCTGAACTAAAAAACAAGTTTGATACCCGTGATCTAGACCTTATTCCCTCCCCCAAAACTGTACCAGGACTTGGAAATTGTTTTATAATGACAAATTGCTGCTGTGTGACTGAGCTTGAGCTATTTTTTCAAAAAAGTAGTCTAACATTTAAGTATGAAGCAAAGTTGGTAGAGACATTTCAAAGACCCTGTAGTTTTAATTGAAAGGTCATTGCAAAAGGAAAGGTCATTCTGTATTTGAATTTGAAAAAGTAATGTTGGATTCACTCCTCAAATTCCACTAGGGGGCTCTACAGTTTACCTACGTTGGTTTAAGCGACTTAATAGCGGACCGGAAGCGACTCGACGGTGAACCGGAAGTGACTTTATGTCACCATACGCTGAAACAAAGTAGCTAAATTAGCCTTAAAATTACTACTTACTTGCGTTTTTGAGGATTGCCCAACGTGGTGAGTTGATGTCAAATGTAGTAAACTATTGAGCGATATGTTTGTGTTCTTCATGTGGGCTTTGGCAAAGTAGGTTAAAGCTAATAAAAACGCTGGTGGTTAGCAGCTAATTAGCACAATGCTAGCTAGTGTTTATTGATACCGATGTTGTTCTATAAAGTATTCATAATGTGTTGCTTATACCAAACATAATTAGTGATGGCATTCTCATATGGTATGCTTTAAATGTTTAAAATAATTTTTGCTATTTTTTGTTCACAGTTTAACTGGCATGTTTTGCACCAGGCAATGACATAACAATAAGAACAACGACAAGTCAAAAAGCTACTTGTAACTTTGTATGTACCTTGACAACTTTGCAGCAATTGGACTTGATTTGGCTTTGGTTCATCCCATACAATCCCAATGAAATGCATGATATCATCCTGCTGCGGAGTGATAATATGTGAAAATGTCTATAACTACGTTTGCAAACCGGTTTTACCAAATCTCCATAGTGGCAGGGCAATAGGCTGCAACAGGAAGGAAAATATGACATAGCTGAGAGAGAGTTTATACACAAAATAACATAAAATCATAAAACCAGAGAGTATCAAAGGTAAATGTCTTCCTCTAATCTGTTTCCTGCATATTGCTCTGCTCATACTGCTAGAATGTGTCAGCGTTTGTGACCTGGCTTAAAGCAGGATGAATTAACACAAATCTGGTTAGCGAGACAAATCACACTCTTGCTGTTTAGCTAAGCAAAACTGACAAGACAATAACTACGTTATTATGATCTGGTTAAAAACATACCCAGGTGGAGTGACGACATAGCAGCTCCTCTCAGGAGAGACGAGTTCAGTATAAATCATGTTATCCTGGGTTTATGTCTTGTCTTTTTTAATCAATGTGTTCTTTTGGTGTACTGAACTGAATATCATACACAACTTCCTTCCTTATACACCAGAGAGTCTTGTGCTCCTCCACGGAGGCAACTTGTACAGACATTTCTACTCGATTCTCTTGCTGGCTCTGTTTCCTTCTGGACAGAATGTGGTGAAACTGTACAGATGGCCTTAAAAAGTAGTAAATTCTGCTCACAAGCCCGTCCTCACTATCTCTAGATGTGTTCTGGTTATCTTTATTAAAGCACTGGTAGTCAAAATCAAGTTTAAATTGGGTATTGTTCCTCTTTTGGCTCTGTGGCTGACGCTCAACTTACTTTTTTATCGGACTCGAGCCCCTCGAAACGTCGGCTCGCATCGGAAATTAATTAAAAGTTTCCCCAATAAGTTGAGGGCCTGTATATGTGAAGTGAAATGGACGATGAAGTTTCTGAAGTATAACATTTATTCACAGAAAATTTGCCCAGCCCCAGTTGCGACTTTAGATGCACCCCTTCTCCAACACGCCAGAACTGAACGAACAGCTCCCCACCGGGCTCCAGCAGGGCCGAATCACCTGCTGATGAGCGGATTAAGCCGTTTGATTCAGGTGTGTCGGTAATAGGATGCATCTAATGGATCCAGGAAAGTTTCCCTTGAGGCCCGGACCTGTTTGCTTTAGACCATCAAACGAATTTAATGTCAAAAGGTAATCTGGTGAAATAGAAAATGCAGTTTTCAAATAATGATTTCACTTATTAAAGGAGAAAAGCTAACCAAACCAGCCCTGCCCTATGTGAAAAAGTAATTTCCCCCGAAGCTTAATTTTTCTATCGTTGACAGCAACAGCGGCCATCAAGAGTTCATAACTGGCAATGAGCTTTTAAATTGCTGTGAGGGAATTTTGGCCCTGTCTTCTTTGCAGATTTTCTTTTTTTTTTTTTTTGTTCAGTGACAGTTGTGGGTTTTCAAGCCTGAATGGTCTGATTAGGGTGACGGAATAGCAAATTAATTTATTTGGAAATCTGGAATTTGACTAGGCCACTTGAAAACCATTTCCAGCACAAAAACCTTTCATGTTTTTACCCTCCTTCCTTCGCTCATTTACCCATTTAAAAAAACATAAATGCACAAGATTACCCTCAAAAAGAGGACTGGGGGTCAAGTAATATTTGTTTCCATTTAGCAGGAACTTTTGGTTGAAGTGTTTTAAGATGGGCAAGTTATTTGGGTTAACTTTTTTTTGCCTTAATGATTGAAATAATTTTTTTTAAAATTGCAGTTTGTAGTTGTTATTTTTGCTTGAAATAAAAAAATTGTTTATCAGAAAAGCGTGTGACAAAAAACAGGAAAAACAAAAACCTGTGAGTGGTTAAAAGCTTCATTTTGTTGTAACTTTTTTCTGCATGTGTGATTTAACACTTAGATTGTTTTCACATGTTGATATTCATCTTTTCTGCCAAGTTAATAGCTGTCAGACTATCAATAAAACAAACGAGCTAAGAAAGAAAACTTGGAGATGTAACGTCTTCTGTCTGCACCTTGCCACTAGTGCCACGTTTCCACCGAGCGGTACGGCGCTCGGTGGGTCGCTGCGTTTCGGTACGCCGTTTTGCCTGTTTCTATTGTAAAAGTGGCTCAAATCAACCACACTCGCTTCAAACGTCGGCCCATAAGCAGAGCTGAGTAGTAACTAGTTACATTTACTCTGTTTTGTCCATTTTGGAAAAAATGACTTTCATAAATGTAAAATGACTGATGTTTTGGTCAGTTACTCAGTACTTAAGTTTCATTTTTACCAAATACTTTCTCACTCTTGACTAATTTCTTGGACAGCTACCTTTTACTTATACTTCAGTAAAGATACTTTGAAGTATTTCTACTTGTGAGTACAATCTTTGGCTACTCTACCCATCTATGTCCATATACTTCGGTTACGGTGCCCTTGTCATATGGACAGAGGTGGCCCGGTTAGGGTGGAGCAACTGTTGTCATACAACTCCGCCCAATGACTGGGAGTCGAAAAAACATCACTGATTGCAACAAGCACAAGACACGGTCTTAGGTTTGACATCACACTACTACGGTTACTCTACTACGCAACATTAGGCATTGGGGTTTAATCTCGTCTGCCCAGTGAGAGTCCAGTTGGTGGTGGTAATGCTCACCTGAATATGCCGGACCATAAAATGGTGTACCAAACTACACCGAATCGTAGCTTTCGCTCAATGGAAACAGGACATAAGGTCCCACAGGTCTATTTCTGTGGCTTTCCACAAAGGGCTTCAGTGTTTCAGTGACAAAATGTTGAAGATCGCAAACAGTATTTTCACTTTGAAGAAATTCAAGAAAAAGTAGACAAAATCACAGACCTGCAGTACGTGTTCCTGCGCCATGGTCGTTGCTGAACGACCATGGCGCTCCAGCGTCAGTGCAATGCATACTTTGGGTCAAACTATGGTTTTGTTCTTTCTTTCTTTTTTTTTTTTCCAAATGTTTTACTTCTTTATTCAACAACCGTGTTTAGAAAAACAAAGCTGAATGTGTGCCACTGCTCTTGTGAGAATGAATAAATTTCACTCTGTTTGGTAGCATTAGACAGAGGGCAGATTGTGGTCAACTCCATTTATTCAGCACTGATGTATGTGTGTGTTAATATGAGGTCGAGCGTTTTAGTGTGGATGCTGTGTGTGCGTGTGTGTGCGCGCGCGTGTCGCGATTCTACGAGCCACGTTTGCTGATAGATGCTGTTGTTACTCTATTCCAGTGAATGAAGGCTGTAACCCACACATGCATTACCATATTCATACAGCTCGCAAAATAGATTGGTTCTGTGTGTGTGTGCGGGTGAGGGCGTTTAGCTAAGCTTAGCGTAGTGTGAGTTTCCTTCCTTTTGCAAGGGTGGAACTTATTTTAAAGGAGTGATTTTGAAAATAGCAAACACTCTATCATGTATCTACTGACTTCACACACACGCCGTAAAAAGGTCTATCTAAGCTAAAGCCTATTCTCGTAAAACGTGTTAAAAAGAAAAGAAAAAAGAAGTGCTCCGAAATTGAACATCGGACCACTGGCCAAAACGCCTGGACCTCTTTCCCTCCCTATACCTCTTTTCCTTTTTTTTTTTCTCCTTTCCCCTCCTTCCTCCCAGGGTATAGATAGTCCTGCAGTGGTGATAGACTTGTGTGTCCGTGTCTGGCTTGGCCTCGTCGGTGAGTGTCTGGATCATTACCTCTGTCCTGTGTGTGCGTGTGTGTGCGTCGGGGTGCGTGTGTGTGGGTGGGTCAGGTCAAGCTATTATTATGGCAGCAGCTGTAGCGGTATTGCAGGGGATTGTTGGAGGCGTGCAGACAGACTGGAGGCTCTGAAGGACTTTACGTTTGAGTGACGGGCATCGGACTGAAACTGCTGTGACCTGCACCACCTATACCGGTCACACCGCGCAGTCCCTTGTGTTACCGATGTTTGTTATTTTGGGTAAGAGTGTTTGAATAGATGGAAGAGGAGGGGAAAAATAAAAGGGGAAAAATAAGAAACACCAAACAACTCAAAATTTTGAATAAATTTTATAGTGTTTTTTGGTGGTGGAAGGTTACTCAATAAAGCACTTAAGCTGAGATGGCACAAATAAATCTAAATATTTTAGTTTGCTGACCTACCTATACTTTCATATCCCTCTAAAAAAATCTGATTTGATTTTATTAGAAAAGATTTTTTTTTTTTTTGCTCTTACCCCCCATGTCCCCTCCATTCCTGAGGTTTTCCTAACGCCATCATTTAACTATTATAATTACATAAGGGTTGCTGCATGTATTAGTAAAGTGAAAGTGTTTTCGGTGTGTGGCTCTGGTCCTCTGCATGTAAATGTGCACATTGGCCAAAAACTCCCTCAACTTTCTCAGTCTCTGAAAGTTTTTGCCATTCATCCGGGGTTATTTCCATTCTGCCGTCCAGGGAGCATTCATATGCAGATAGAGCCGACGGGAATGATAAATCTGCACATGTTCACACCTCGCCCACATCCCTAATGTGTCTGCTCACGTACACACACACACACACACACACACAAACGTGCACCCCCACACACAGAAACTCGCATGGATGAGTGCATGTACAGACGAAGATAAATGAATTATTGGCTATTTGCTGTTGCAGCTATGTCGGGTTATGTTGTTTGTTGCAGGCGTACTGCTTTGTGGGTGTGTGTGTGTGCTATTGTCTCTGACCTGTGTTAAGCAATGTCCAGAAACAATAGGGATTAGTCCAGTAGACCAAACTGATGTGATTTGCTATTAGTGTGATGCTCCGAGGTCATCCTGTGTTGGTCTGTGTGTCTCAAATGCTGAAAAACAGCCTACAGATCAACCACTCTCATTCACACATCCAAAATCCCAACCACACGCTAAGTCACGCTAACGCTAACATACGCCAACTCCTGCCCCTGTTGTTAAAAACAAGGCGAGTTTATAAAAGGAACATCCGACTATCTGTCCGGCGTGTCGGTTATTAAATCATTCCTGTGTGCATTAGTGTGTGTAGAGCACGGGTGAGCGCTAATTTGCAAGGGTGAGGGAGTGACTTTGTGTGCTATAAATCTGCCTGCGCGCGTGCCGCGGCGCTAAATCTCTCCTGTCACTGCTATGACTTAATGCCTGCTGCTAGATCTATAAATGTTACCAATTAAGTGTGTGGTTGTAAATTCCTACAGTAAACTAATGGAAATGAAGCCTTTAAATCTTTGACAGTGACCCAAGTCATCACAGATTAGACATGACACATTTTACAGAGTGATAAAACATGTTTACGCTGCCATTAAACGAGGAGGCGTCGGAGGCTATCTGCTACCAAAATCTAACGGAGCACTTAGGACGTGCAGCTGAGGGAGTGTGGTTAATACAGAAGATATCTGCAGGAGTCAGATATCTTCTGTTATCTTTTCTTGATATAAATGTGTATTTTTTAATGTTTTTAAATTAACATCTAAAATACCTTATAGCATGTTTCCTTACCTTTAATGTCTAAAGACCGTGTAAAGAATGTACACCAGTGATGCTACTGGCTGATAACACAATCCTCGGTAAAATTGGTAAAATCCATTTAACTGGTTGCTTTCCTGTGTCAGACAAAACTTTTCAACAAGGTCAACAAAAGGTTAACCTTCCTACCTACCTACATATCAACTTTCCTTCTTACTTTCCTACATTTCTGCCTATCTACCTACTTATTAACCAACTTACATACCAACCTTCCTTCCTACCTACTTACTGCTCTACCTACATATTATCTTGCCTACCTTCCAACCTACCTACCAGTATTCAAATCTACCTACCGACCTTCCTGTTTACCTTCCGATCTACCTACCTACATTCGTACCTACCTAATAAATTTATACTTGGCAAATGAAGGCTTGGAACTAGGGCTGAAACGATTCCTCGATTGATTCGAGTACCTCGATTATTAAAATTCCTCGAGGAAAATTTACCTGCCTCGAAGCCTCGTTAATTTATGTTTTATTATTTAGCGCACCGTGTTCCGGCCGGAACATTACTTGTGTTGCGCCGAGCTCTGACTTCTGCCTCTGAGTTGTTGACATAACGTCCAGTTTTCAAGTTGGGCCGGTGGGGATTTTATTGATTGATGATAATGCCCGGGTTTTCATCGTTTTTTGGGGGGAAAAATAAGCATCCTTAACATGAATGGCGCGATGCCTGGAGCACGGCGGCCTTTCTCCTCCGGGAGCTGCTGGTTCAGAGTGAACGGTGGGAAGAGCGCTGCAGGAGAATTTATACTGGTGAGCGGATAGACTGAGTAGTTGATGCTTACAGTGTAACTGTAGCTTTATGGACGAACCGCACAATACATTTCATATCATCAACAAACGGGTGGCGGAAAGCATTGTGGCGGTACATGGGTTTCTGAGTGTGACGAATGAAGGTGCCATAAATATCCCGTATTGCTCCCCCGTTCTTACGTTCGTCCCCTGGTCTACCGGTCGTCTTTCCATCCCTGACTTACCTTCATCTGTCCCCTGGTCCATTTCCTCCCCTCCACCCCCATCTTATGTTCGTTCGTTCGCCTCCCCATCCCCTCCACTCCAGGCGACATTTCCCGTATTCTCCAACCCAAAGCCTGACAGGTATGAGGCGAGGTCAGAGTTCATCTGTTAAACTCACTGAAGAGGAATACATAAACTAAAAGCTGGAGTATAGACATTTTTAATAAGCGTATTTGTGATCCTGCCTCTTTATTATTACATTGAATATAATTTCAGATTTTTGTATAACTTTTCTTCAGGTTAATTTAGAAAGTGAGCTTTTATTGTTACAGGTTAATTTTCTAAACTACAGAAAAGTTATTGTTAGGGAAGCTCAAATGTGAAAAATTGGAGTGATATTGATATGTGATAGTAATATGTAGATATGTGATTATGCCAGATTTACCAATATTTTATTTTATTTTTTTTATCCGATTACTCGATTAATCGTAAAAATAATCAATAGATTATTTGATTACTAAAATATTTGTTTACAACAGCCCTACTGGGAACTAAATCTTTTTTTTTTTTTTGAAAATTAACATTTTGGCAGAATGATGTGTAGGAATGAAGTAGGATGAAGTAATACATCCCTCTGAACCACATAACACGAAGGGCCAAAAGAAGAAGCTGGAGGAGCGAGAAAACAAAAGATCAGAAGAGAAAAGAAGAAAAATCTAGAAGAAAAGAGTAGACGAGGGGGATGAGGAGAATGCAGGAAGTCCATTTGGGGAATCGCCCTTGTCATTTTCAGCGTTGACCTTTACATCTCAGCTTCTTCCTTCCCCATGTCTTCGTCTACAATTTGTTTTGTTTTTTTCCCCACCCTTCCAGTTGACCTCATCTTACCCACCGCTGCATACATTCCTCTTTCATCTCTTCTTTTGCCTTAGCAGGCATCGCCCTCCTTCTTTCAGAACTCTGAATGTTTATGGACCTCCTCACCTCATATTTTTCTTCCATTACCACTTCTTATCATATCCTCTTCATGGGTTCAAGCTGTAAGTTGTATCCTGAGATGTTAGCTACATTATTTATATATGTATATATTTATACAAAGACTTTGAAAAGCTATTTTCAGTTGTTGATTGCTTCTAGCACCGCAAACAATTTTCAAAGAAACAATATTCCCCGTCACCTGCATTTGTCCTTTTTTTTCCCCTTACACCCTCTTATTTTCTTCCATCATCTGTACATTTCATTTTCCATATAGTTTATTCTCCTCCAACTCATGCAGGCATTTTTGATGACTGCTCATGTTTGGTTTCAGAAACTTTGAGAGAGCAAAGTTGTCGAGCAGTGCAAACGGTGTGCACATTCAGACTCCTGGTCTCACCTCTCTGCCTTCTCTCCCTGCCAGTGGACGGATGCATAGACTGGTCGGTGGATCTGAGGGAGTACCACGTCCTGGCCGGCGAGCCCGTTCGGGTCAAATGTGCCTTGTTCTACAGCTACATACGAACCAACTACACAATGGCCACCAACGCCAAGCTGCGTCTCATCTGGTACAAGAACAAAGGAGATGCGGAGGTAAGGAAACTCATTCAGAACTGGAGACCCAAAAGACGACGAGAAACGAGGCGTAAGAAAATAACTAAAAGTGCTTTGTAGAAGTATTCATACCTCATACACTGCCTGGCCAAAATAAAAGTCACCATCTGGATTTAACTAAGCAAATTGGTACAAGCCTCCTATTGGATCTAGCAACATTGTGTGCCCAAAGAATGAGGTCAGCTGACTACCTGAATATACTG
>CAEGAE010037355.1:0-11593 GCA_903067095.1 Girardinus metallicus
TAGAGAAGAAGAAAGTGCAATTAAAGACCCAGACGTTTATGACGTCTGGGTCTTTCACACGTCATAGGCATCAAACCCGCAGAATTATATGTTCTCACGTAATAAATCACGTTTCCTAGACTTATGTTAAAAGCTGTGTCCGAATTCAGGGTCTGCATCCGGGTCCTTCGAAGACCGCGAATATCGATGACCGGAAGAGAGAAGCTATGAATCCGGACAGGTTTAGCCTTCAGCTAGCTGCCTAGCAACCGCCTCAGCGTAACTTATGTTGCCTAGCAACCGTGACAGCGTGAAGCACAGAGCTGCGAGGGGAAAAAACAGGAGCCGAAGTTTGTTTTTTACCCATTTGTACTCCTGATTTATGTATTATTCTTCACCTTTTGTAGTAAAGGCTGTTCTATAGTAAGAAGAAGGAAATCAGTTAGTTTTATTTTTAAAATGTTCAAGCACTACAAGAAATGAATATAAGCAAATTTACAAATTTCTACTCTCCAGATCTAAGACATTACAGTTAAATTAAACTGTTATGTATGAAGGCTTAACTTCAGAAATAAACGAAATACTTTAATAAACCAAACAATTTACAACTATTACCTGACTGAATAATGTGGGCGTTTAACTTCCCCTCATTGGGAAAAACTAGCGGGAGTTTTTAAAACGATGTGCCGGGAGTTAGCCGTTCTCTGCCGGTAAACCGAACCTGGAACCTGGACCAGCTGACGGAGGGCAGCGGGAGAGGACGTCTCCGAAAATGTCGGAGCAATTGCAATTAGGTGATGCATTGATGAACCGAGCAGATATTTGAGATTTACACAGCTACACTCTCGCCTATAAACGTTGTTAAAAAAAAAAAGTTGTGTCTCTTAGTGTAACATAGTGCAGGTGAGATGTTTTTATAACGAACTGAGTCGTGATGAAGCAGCCAGTGAAAACGTTTCGATCAGGCCTTTAGTGTGATTGGTCCCACCTGCGGCTGCTTATATAAACAACACCATGAAGGTCCAGTTGATCACTGACACCAGCGCCAGAAACGGGTTTGTAGAGAACTGTTAAGGTATGGTTATTTCGTTACTTTTAAATAAAATATGATTATTTACTTATTTATTCTCTTGAGGAGTGGTTTATTTGTGGTTGTATTGGGGAGGGAAACTGCTTCAGGATTGTGAAGTTGAGTTGCTGGTTCGTCTGGACCTCATCGGAATTTTATCAGATCTTCCCTGAAAGTGTAAAAGTTTACAAATTACCTCTAAGTCGTAAATGTTGTCTATTTGACTCCTGTTGTCTCAAGATAAACCGATGAAGTCCGGAGCGTCCATTGGGGCTCTAGTTCTGACTCCGGAACGGATCCCGACCTTCGTCATCCCCTCTTCATACCGGGCCTCTCCGATGTTCGGCCGGGACTCCCCGACCCGCTTCAGGCTCCTCTCAGAAGATGACAACGCGGACCCAACCGGAACCAGCCCGACTCGGTCCTCCTCCTGGCGTCGCCTGCGTTCTCCGCGGGCCTGCAGCCATCGCGTCGCCGACACCGACCCGACGACGCGAGCGGCGATGTCGCTGCCGCACGTACCGAAGGTGACGACGTCCTACGGCTTCCGCGGCGTGTTGGCCTCCACGCCGTCCACCAACCGGAGGGAGTCTCTGTTTCACCGCAGCAGACGCGTTAAGGTGACTGCCGCGGTACCAAAGGACACAGCGGGAGTTTCTCCTACCGACGGTACCGGTCGGTCCCGTGTCAGCTTGCGGCCCGTTATGGCGCTGGGCCTGAAGGTGATGGAGGAGCTGAAGAAACCTGCAGCTTCTCTGAAGGCGCTCAGTCCTGCTGCTCGTTCATAAATGAGATTATCTCGATTTACTCAAGTTTTATATTATGGCTATTTATTTTTAATAAAGATTCTTTTTCCAGTTCCTAAAGTTTATTTCCTTTTATCTAAACTAGATTGACTATCTACAAATTTTATTTGTATAGCACATTTCAGCAGCAAGGCATGTCAAAGTGCTTTACATCATAACAAACATAAAAACAGTCATGCAACATAGAATTAACAATCAAAATGTTCATTAAATTCGTAATTGAGTATGTTTCAAATACAACTCTAAACAGGTGGGTTTTTAGTCGAGATTTAAAGGCACTCAGTGTTTCAGCTGTTTTACAGTTTTCTGGAAGTTTGTTCCAGATGTGTGGTGCATAGAAGCTGAATGCAGCTTCTCCTCGTCTGGTTCTGGGGATGCAGACCAGAACCAGAAGACCTGAGGGGTCTAGAAGGTTGGTACAACAACAGCAGGTCTTTAATGTATTGTGGTGCTAAACCTTTCAGTGATTTATAAACTAACAGTATTTTAAAGTCTATGCAGAATATGCTTTAGTGTCAAAATCGATGTCCTTTCAACTCCAAATTAAAACTTAGTCTGGGTTAGAAATATCTGATTTAATGAGGATGTGTTCAATGTGTGCCCGCTAAAAGGTGTTTATTTGTTTAGGGCAAATCTGAACTTGAATGCATCTCTTTCCAACTGAAATATTAAATTTAATAGCAGGAATAAACACACTGAAAGTAAACTAATAGGGTTTTCGCTTTAATTGGTAGCTATGAAAGCCCCCTCTGTACCAGGCGGTGATTTGCTGCCGAAAAGTTACTATTAAAGGTATTCACGAAGCTCAATGACGTTTACACCCGTGACTTGCCATATTTTCTAAAGTGAACATATAAATATACAAAGTGCTTGCCGTACACACCCAGAAACCGCATATTGATGGCGTCACGTCGGCGCCGCGACACCGGAAATGTAGTTTTTTTTTTTTTGTTTGTTTTTTTGGAGGCAGAATAGCCTGATAGTTGTGGCGGTAAGTGTGTGTGAGTAGCGATGGATCCTGGTGGTTAAGGCTCCCTCCACCCAGAAGCGACACCGGGCTGATAAAGACTCCTGGACGGGACTTTTTCACCGGAAATCGGCTGCGTTTGGAAGGAGCGGGCCGTTAGCCGTTAGCCGCTAACCGGCTGGAGTGTTGTTAGCTTTGTAGCCGCATCCTAGGCTTCTTATCAGCCTGACCACTCGGAGATCCAACAGGCGTGAGTTTATTTATCTGTAGGCGGCTGCTAATCAGACTAACTGCTAAATATCAGGCTCCAAAATTAACTTTAACACTAACAGCAGCTCAGTGAGAGCTTACACTGCTACTGGGGACCAACATCTACTGAAATCTAACATTGTTTTCATTTTGCAGGAGCTTCAGTCTGCAGCTGGAAGAGGCAGTGAGTTTCCTTTTTAATTTCCTGACATTTTTTGTTCATTGTAAAGCGTCTCTATATATCCAAAGTTTAATTAAAGGATGTTCTTCTGTCTGGTTCAGAGATCAGAGGTCATGTTTCTCCACTATGAGCTCAGTCCGAAAACGCCTCAAATTAAGCCCAGCCAAGCAGCAGCATGCCTCCAGCAGCTCCGGTGTTGGACCAGCGCCGCTCATCTCTGATGATGGCATGCTGCCTCCACCACCTGCTCCATGTCAGGCTGAGGAAGAGGAGGAGGAAGGCTACCTGCTGGTGGAGGAAGACACCACTGACTCCAGCCTCATCATCACTATGGGTAACGCAAACATGTTTGTCTTCCTGTCTTCACATTCAGCATTGATAAACTACTGATTGTTGAAGCTGGTTCTGAGCAAAAATATGAAGACATTTTAGAAGTATTAACACCCTTTGAACTTTTTTATATTTTATCATGTTGCAAACATAAACTTCAATGTGTTTTAATGAACATAAAATGTTGAGCTGAGGTTTTTTTTTTAAAATATAGCATTCATTTGGAATCAAAACAAGGTAGAGCTGAAACTAATGAATATTTTAGTAATCGTTTATTCAATGATGATTCCATCTTAAATTTCTTTCCTTCTGTTTAAATACTGAAGAAAAAAATTTAAAAAAAGTGAATATTATTACTGATTAGAATTTTTGGGAAATTGCTGCAGTTGAAATTAAGTATGTCTTGGTTTTTAATTCATATTATTATTTTTTGGTATTTTCTGCTAATTTTATAATTGACTTTTTATTTTTACCAAACTAAATTTAATATTTTCTTTATCTTTCATCTACGTGTGGTTGTAGTGAAGCACCTTAATCACTTGCGGTTGCTATAAATGTGCCATATAAATAATCTTCGAATTAATAAACGATTCCTGTTATTTCAAACCACAACTATTTAAACTGTGGACATGATCCTATTAAAATCCTAATAAAAACACTGAAATTTGTGGTTGTAGCACAACAGAATGTAGAAACTTCTTTTTCTACTGACAACTCAAACATCTCTGTCTCAGAAGACAGCCAGAAGGAAGTAAAGGCTCAGAGAAAGAAGGCGGCGAAGCGGAAGAAACGGACGCTGAACGAGAAGGAAGTTGATGATCAGGGCAGGAAGTCGGAGACGGAGGAGGAGGAAGAGACGGGCGTGGAGGTGGAGATCGACAAAGATCTGGACCAGGCTCTGGAGACGAAGTCCAAACAGCACAACCTGACCACTGTGAACGTTAAGAACATCATTCATGTGAGTTCTGGTTATACAGATGGATTCTCTTTGAGTGTCGGGACAGAAATGGTGAAATGTTGTTTTCTAAGAGGGGAGAAATTTTTACTTTTACTTTGTATTCTGCAACTAGCAATTATTTTAGATTATTTGATTATTTTATTGATTATTCTGACAATTATTCGGATAAAAAATTGTCACATTCTACAGGTTTTTCATTTAACTACTTAAGCCTTTTTGATACAAAATTAGTAATGCATTAAAAATGAAAATAAACAAGTATTTAATTAAATACATTTAAATGAGATTCTTTTTCACCAATAATTCAATAATTGCATTTCTTTAGTTATTTTGAACTGAGTGAAACTAAATGTGCCATATGAGGAGTTAAACATATTTGCAGATAAAGGTGTTTTCATCTTAAATTTATTGTATTTTCAAATTTATTGTAATTTTAGTGTAAAATTAATGTTATTGTATACATTTTATTTTGTACAGTTTTGGGTTCATTTCTGCTCTGAACATGCTGTTTTGTTTTTAGCACATTGCCTTTTTTGAGTCTGTATACTCCAGTTAACGATTAATCAATTTCTAAATTAGTTGATGATTATTTAAATAATTCATTAATCACGATTACTTCGATTAATCGTTTCAGCCCTAAATGTTGGTCAGTTGGTTAAATATGTGTTTTTTCTGCAGGAGCCAAAGGAAAAGTCAAACACAAAGTCTTTAACAAAAAATAAATAGACTAATAAAACTATTAAAAATCAGTTTAAAATCTTATTTTAAAAAATTATTTGTAGAGCAACGCTGTAAATAATAAGCATAAGTCGTTGTTTTTGTCCTTTGAGGAACAGGAAAACACTGAAATAATAAGTTATTCAGTTTATTCTATTTATGGTGATTCGTGTAAGCAAAATAAAATGTTTTGATCTGTAATGTTTGCTTTTTTTGTATGTTTGTTTTCCAGGAAGTGATCACCAATGAACATGTGGTTGCCATGATGAAAGCGGCCATCAATGAGACAGAAGCCGTTCCTCCGTTTGTGAGTCTCCAGTTTAGGAAAAAAACACTTAGTGCAACTCCAGTTGAATCCTCACATTCTTATATTTATGAGTATTTTCTGTTTCAGGAGCCTAAAATGACTCGATCCAAGTTTAAAGAAGTGGTGGAGAAGGGTGTGGTGAGTCTGTTTCTGAAGATAAATGTTCTGAAATGCAGCTGCAGCGATAGTTTGTTCATGTTTCCGTTTCCCGTCAGGTGATTCCCACCTGGAATATCTCACCCATCAAGAAAAGCAGCGACAGCACCAAGGTAAAACACAACAATGCAAAATTTTTACCATAATCTGTCAGTCTGACAGCTCACTCCTCTTTACTAAAAACCCACATGTTCATTTTATAAAGGTACATTTTTAGAAAACACCTAATACTTGAACTGGAAAATAATGTCAATATCCAAAATAAATAAACAAAATGACCAAAAATAATAATTAAAAATGACATAAGAACAACTCTCTATAAACAAATTGCCTTTTGAAAAATGTTAATCATCACAATAGAAATTATTGGGCTCATTTTGATTTATTACACAATTGATTAATTGCGACTGGCTTGGATAGAAATACAGAAGAGATTTACTCATTTTTACTTTAAGTTTATTAAATTTGTTACATTTAAAAAAAACATTTTCAGCTATTTCTACAAAAAATCATGTTTGTAGATTTAACTGTTCTAGAGATTCTGATTATTGTTATTATTTTTAATTTCAAAGGACTTTGACGCTGTAAAACATCTATACGTTGTCAATATATTATGAAGTTTTGTCCCAAATAATTTTGTTTCAGGCTCCTCAGTTTGTGGACATCCCACTGGATGAGGAAGACTCCTCTGACGAAGAATATCGCCCAGACGAGGAAGAGGAGGATGAGACGGCTGAAGATGTGAGGCTCTGATTTTAATGACTACATCTCATTTATTTTCATTAATAATTAATTCCTGTCAGGGCTGGACAGTATGGCTGAAAAACGTATCACAATACAATCATTTTATATCAGTCAATATCAATAATTATTGATTAGATTTTTTGTTTTATATATCTGGAATTCTGTCAGACTGGTGACAGAACCTTTCCTGTTTTGTCCAGTTTTTACTCCATGCCATTGTTTTTTATTTTTAAGCAGTTATGAAGTACAGTAGTGAAACCTTAAACTGCTGCTGCGCCAGTTACTCAGTAGGTTGTTGCTAGGTAACCGTAGAATGAGTGAGTTGCCAGGTAACCATAGAGAGATTGAGTCAGTTGATTCCACCAACCTAAGTTAGCTCGCCTTCAGAGGTTGAGTTGCTAAAGTCTTTCCTCTGCCTACATCTCCCAGAATGCTGTGCGGCTCAGAGTTCAGTGAAATTATTGAATATTTGGTTAAATGTATTATCCATTGATATCGATCACTTGTCTATAGCGATATATATTATTGGTTTGTTGCCCAGGCCTAATTTTCTGTTGTTTTTATTTATTCTCATTATTCAGACGTTCCAGGAGAGCGACATGGAGAGCACAGCTTCGTCCCCCAGAGGGACTCGGCTGAATCGAGCCGAAGACGACAGCTGCAGCCCCTGGCAGGTAGCAACTGATAACCACAGGATTGGCTGAAAGTCGCCATTATCTGCAGTCACTCTGCGTCTCTCTCTTCTCAGACGTCTCGAATTCGGTCCCGGCGTTTGAAGGAAGGGTTGATGGGGCCCCCTCCTCCTCCTAAAGCCCTGCCCTCCAAAGGCGCGACGGACAGCAGCTTCCTGGAGAAGCTGCACGCGGTTGAGGAGGAGCTAGCTGGCTGCATGGAGCCGTACCAGGTAACTGTAGCAGGGCGGCCAAAGCCTTTTTGGGGCCCTAAGCAGATTGTTATTCAGTACTTAATTAGCCTTTTTACCAAATATTTTTTTTTTACTCCTACTTGAGTAGTTTCTTGGATGGCTACTTTTTACTTTTACTTGAGTAAAAATATGTTAAAGTAGTGCTACTTTTATTTGAGTAAAAAATTTTTTTCTGCTGTTTTCTGTATGCAAGTGTGCCATATTATTTCAACTATTTGAAGATTTATATAAGCTTTTGTTTCAGGACAAATATGATTCTGATGGACTAAATATAAAAACATGCCACACTTTTCAGATTTTTATTTGTTTAAAACCTTGAAAACTATGTATAATTTTCTTTCTACTGGTGATTAATCTAACTTCCTCAGCCCATGTCTGAGTCAGAGGATGAGTCCGGGGTGATGGCGTACCGGACCCGGTCCAAGCGTCCTCTCCGCGACGTCCCGTTAGGCCAGCTGGAGGCGGAGCTCCGAGCCCCCGACTTTACCCCAGACATGTACGACTCCAGCTCGGCGCCGGAGGACCGAGACTGGACCGACTGGCTGAGAGGCCTGATGAGCTCAGACGTTGATAACGAAGGTGAGCGACCGTCGTAAGTTTAGTTAAAAAAATTAACTTACAAGTAATCGTTGATTAATAGTTTATTACATTGAAATCAGTTTCAGTCGAAAAAGTCCGTTAAACCTTATTTTAGTGTTGTAGTTTGGCCGCCATCCAGCAGAGGGCGCCGTTGGGCATCCTTAAACGGAGCCGCTGAGAGAAATAAAGATGGCGGAGATAACGCAAGAACGGGAAAGAGTCACGGTCCAACCAGAGTCCGGTGTGGGATGGAAAGTGAACTTTATGCGGTTCTGTTTTGAAGTATAAACACTCGACAAGCTCCTTAAGTTTCGCTCTAATAACGCTCATTCAGGCGAACCGCTTGACCGGGAAGCGTCAAAACTGCTTGACGTCATCTTTTTGTTTAAAAGATGACTGCTAGGCTACGAAGGCGAAGATGAGCTGATGACAGAAGGAGGGGATTGAAGGAAAAAACAAGAAACCGTCACCTACTTATGGATGAACATCTTTCTGTTCACGGGAAATTAAGTTTTTCTTATATTTTATTCTTTTCATCTTTTATTTTTCTATTTAGCAATCCAAGATACTCCTTTTTTATTTTATAAATATGTCTAATTTTAATATTGTGAGAAAGCCACAATACAGCTGACACAAAATGATGTAATTAAGTGTTTTTTAAATTCCGCATATTATGAAAAATTTCGCCCTTCATATTAAAAATTGTCGGCCCTCTTGATACAAGAGAAAACTCTGGTTTTTAAGAAAATGGTTGCTGATCAAATAATCATT
Source organism: Girardinus metallicus (assembly GCA_903067095.1). NCBI lineage: Eukaryota > Metazoa > Chordata > Actinopteri > Cyprinodontiformes > Poeciliidae > Girardinus > Girardinus metallicus. Next base: position 8,739 of record CAEGAE010037355.1, read on the forward strand.
AATTTATTGGAGAAGATTAATCAATTTTAGATTAAGTCATTAATTGATAAGAAACTCTGTTTCTGTCTACCAGAGGAGTGTGACGATGAAGATGATCCAGAGTACAACTTCCTGGCCGACATCGATGAACCCGACCTGGAGGATTACCGTGACGACAAAGCTGTCCGCATCACCAGTCAGTACAGATCGCCTTTAAACTAGTCATGCAGCTTTACTGTCAGTCAACTGGGATGAAACTGTCACTGTTTCCTTCAGTTTGTGTGATTATTTTCCCCTGATTTCTAAAAGTGGCTTCATTAGTCCTTCATCTCTGGAAGCTGTTTCTCTTTTGAAATTGTGAATGATGGATGTTTTTCTCTCCTTCAGAGAAGGAAGTGAACGAGCTGATGGAGGAGCTGTTTGAAACGGTACAGAAACACACTTCATTCATTCATTCATTCATTCATTCATTGGTGAGCTCACTGGTCATGAATAAACTACCAGCTGTAAAGAAAGTATCAAATACTTTTTTTTTAATTACTATTAATTGTGGTAAAAGCAGCAGTTTAAACTGGAGCTGAAGTGTTTCCAGGTTTCAGGGTAGAATGAAAAACATTTATGTTTCCAGATGGTTTTCCCTTTCTCCATCTATCCATCCTTGTGTCCGTCCATCCGTCTGTCCATTTGTTCGTTCATCTATTTGTGAATCATTCTTTTCTCCTCCCTGTCCATTTATCTGTCCAGTCAGTCCATCCTGCCCATTCATAAATTCATAATGAATGTTTCCATTTAGACTTTTTCTAACAGTAAGTGAATTCTGGGAATTTGAGTTTGGAAAATGAAGGAATTTTAACGTAATAAAAGCTACGAACTGATTCATTCTTTAACTAAACCCTCTGATCTTCACGATTCTTGTAAAGTTTAATGTTTGCTAAAAAGGAAAAACATCTGAAGGTTTCAGAGCTTAAACTTAGACGGGATATTAGAGTAAATTCACAGTGAACTCAGCTGTAGCTGTGTTAGCGCTAACCCGAAGCTAACGTTCTGTGTCTCAGCTGAAGGAAGACCTGGCTGGACAGGAAGTGGACGATGAAGATGAGGAGCAGCAGGAGGAAACGCCCGCTTTTCAGGCCTTAACGCTGGAGGAGCAGCGCGTGTACGTAACACACTGACTAGCATCGCTACGACGACAGAGAGGCGCGTTTACTTCCTGCTGACTGCTGGTTTCTACCTCAGAGGCGCGGCCGAAGACGAGGCTGAGGACGAGCCAATCACAGAGCTGCGAACGGTGAGGCAGCAGCTGGCTCTGATCAGGAAGCGGCGGCAGACGAACCCGATGTTCAGCGCTCAGAGTCCAGAACCGTTCACCCTGACGTTCAGCCCGCAGCAGCGGCTGCGGCTGCAGCAGCAGCTGCAGCAGGTACCGATCCGGACCGGGTTCTGCTCTGCGCTTCAGCTCAATTCTGACCTTTTACTTCAATTATCTGTTCTGTGAGTTGTGCAATGGAGTATTAGGGCTAAGATAGAAGAATTTTAGTTTAATTACATGAATTTAGCCATAATATTAGCAGAATGGAGACGCAATTTTCCCAGAAGAATGACTTAAAACTACCAAAAAAAACGTTTTTTGGAAAAAAGCGTCTAGTGTTAACAAAATCTAACGTACAGGAAACTATTAGGTCTATACTGGGGGGGAAAAAAATTAAAGTGAAAAACTAAAATTACAAGAATAAAGTCGTAATATTACGAGAATAATGTCATAATTTTACAATAATAAGGTTGCAACACTATAACTGTATTCTTGTAATCTTATGACTTTATTCTCTTAATTAAAAATGTTTTAAATCGTAGCCTGATCCTAATATTACGTCGTAGATTTGACCTGAATTCAAAATCCAAATAAATAGAAACTGTAAAGAACGCTTGTCAAACAAGATGGCCGCCCTGGGCGCTCTGACATATGGAAACACATTTTCATATTTCAGGAGTGGATTAGAGGGGAAAAAATCCAATTTTCCAAAAATTAAATCTTCAAAAGTTCAATAAGTCAATTTCTCACCCAGTCTGACCTCTGACCTTTCTCTCTGTGTCTCTCAGCACATCCAGCTCCTGACCCAGATCAACCTGCTGACCTCACCTGTCCCCAAGCTGCACAGTGAAGCGGAGACCACCAGGCAGTTCCTGGTAACTCGCCTTCTTCACCACTAGATTCAGGTTTAATCCTCCATTTGGTTCGACTGTCAGACGGTAGGGAAGACGCTGCTGAAGACGTTCCTGTTCTCATCTTTCAGTTTGAGTTGGACATGTTGGCTCAGAGGGGAGAAATCTTCAGGTCTGCAGATGATTCCGGTTTCCGCAGTTCTTTCAGAACCACCAACCTGCAGGGGGCGCTGGAGCTTCTGGAGGAGCTGCGGCAGACGCCCATTGACTACCGGCCGCAGAGCCACAAGCCCGACGGCAGAGGACACAGTGAGTGTCTCACAGCGCGACCGCAAGGCCTTAAAACATCTAAAAATCAGTTATCTAAAATTAAGGCCTTAAAATGTCTTAAATTAATCACCAAAAAAACCTTGAGCCGACCTTAAATACGTTAATCCCAGATCTTAAACTTTGACATGGCAGGCAGTGCCGCCCCCACAAGACATCCATCCATCCATCCATTTTCTGTTCACCCTTGTCCCTTAATGGGGTCGGGAGGGGTGCTGGTGCCCATCTCCAGCTACGTTCCGGGTGAGAGGCGGGGTTCACCCTGGACAGGTCACCAGTCTGTCGCAGGGCAACACAGAGACACACAGGACAAACAAACATGCACTCACACACTCACACCTAGGGACAATTTGGAGAGGCCAATCAACCTGACAGTCATGTTTTTGGAC
>CAEGAE010037363.1:0-50527 GCA_903067095.1 Girardinus metallicus
ATAGATAGATAGATAGATAGATAGATAGATAGATAGATAGATAGATAGATAGATAGATAGATAGATAGATAGATAGAAGAGTTGCCTGATTTTTGGATCACTGGTTGTTTGCTACAATGGGTGAATGGAAAATTATCAGATGGATGGATGGTCCATTGGATGGGTGGATGGATGGACTAATGGATGGATGGATGGATCGACGGACCGATCGATCGATTGATCATGGGACGTTATTTCTGTCCAACAGAATAACATAATTATCTACAGGTTCTTGATGTTGCTGGTACTTTAACTCAAACTATTATTAGACAGAACTAAGATGGAGCTTTTAGGCAACAAACACTGAAGATGGGTTTCGTTTACAACAAAGAACAAATACAGAGAAAAGCAAATCTATAAAAACCATGTGAAAAATGAGGACAAACATTTTTGTCCTCATTTCGTTCTTTATTACGACTTCTTTATGGAATGCTGCATTAGATACCAGATGTCCTCTGTTCTGGTGTCCAAATGATGCGGTTTTACTCTCTGTGGTTCCTTCACGTTCCTTCCCATGAAGGTTAAGCTGGTACAGTCTTCCTGATTGTTCAGGCTCTTTCCCACGATGTCACCCTACTGGTTTTTGGAGAGTTCTTTTAGCATCTTGCGTTCTGCTTTCAAGGTGAACTTCCATTAGCGTTCAGACCTGGCCATTGTCTGGCAATTGTTCGCAATGTCCTCTTGGGGACTACAGCGAAATGGCTGATTTCAAATTAACGCTGACCTCCTTAAATCCCTTACCAGATGTAGAAACGTGCAAGTCTCAGAGTAAAACTTCCTTAAAAAATGCTGAGAAATGATATTCTCATCATCTGCTCGTCATTTTAGGATGGAGAAGACGAGGGGGTGACCTCAACAGAAATATCTTTTTCATTTCATTTCACGAAGCATTTTAAAAGATCTTATCTCAAAAGATTCTTATGCCAAAGGGAAATTAATTTTTATCATAACTTGTATTATATAAGAAACTTCAAATAGTTGATGGTGATGCTATGGGCAGGTAGGTAGCAGACAGTCCTGCAATTAGTCTGAAAACACCTCTGACTGAAGACTGTTGTTGAATGACAATCTCATCATGACTGATATCAGGGTTTCCCTCAGTGTATTATAAGCCTGGCGGGCCACCAGGCTTGGTGTTGTTAATTTATCAGTTTCTCTTTATATTATTGCCTTTTTTAAGACTTTACAGTTGGTGTTTAGGTATTAATCTTCCAAAAATGTATAACTATCAAATGATATTTTCAAATTTCCTGTGAACTTTAAACTTTTTTTTTTTTTCTCAAAATCACGGCGCTAAGCTGGATGACTGCCGAAGCGCCCTGAGCACCGGGCTTAGCAAGTTTTATGGGGGAAACCCTGGATATGACATGCTAACAGCTCAATATCCAGAAACCAGAAGCAACATTTCCTGGATGACACCATAAATAGTTAGCAAGCAATGCTAATCCACCTCCTTTGCTTTCGCCACTCCTCTTTAAATCTCTGCCTGGTCGTACGGTTATAAAGCTGGGCAGAGAGACATTGGAGTCTGTCTGTCTGGCTGTTTATCTCCCTCCTTTACATGGTTATTTTTATAACAAAGCATTGCACTATTTATCACTATTTATTGCAAAAGGACAAAATAAATACATTTCAAAGCGATTTCGATTCAGATTTATGCTGAACTTGGTTTAAAAATATATCCTACACCTGCTTTATCGTATGGTTACATCTCCCGCAACGCAAACAAAAGTTTGCAGTAAAAGTATTCTATTTCAGACGTAAGAAATACCGAAATGCTAAAATATTGTCAGTTGGATTCAGGACTGGGAATTTTAACATGTTAATTTAAAACGGCTGGGAGTTTTTATTTTTGCTCTTAAGCACATGGAATGTTTTTAGGAGCAGCTCAGACTCAAATGAAAGTGCATAGTAGGTCCCCTTTAACAGTTTGTAAATTTCATAACAATTTTGTTTATTATGAAGCAGTTAGAACTAAACTAAATAAATAAATAAATTAAAGACTAATTTATGTGGTTTAAATGTAGTGAATTTTGTGACCTGCCAGTAGTTTAAATTTGCTATTTTTGACACCAAAGCTGTACCTGTTTCATAGTTACCTTCATAACTTTAATAAATGAACTAAAATTTTAAACATTATTTCCCCCTGAGAATAATTAAGTATTATCTTAATCAAATCTTGTTTTAAAAAACACAAAAATCGAATCATATTCATAAAACCTGAAAATTTTTTATGTGTTTTTTTTTCCCCAATAAAGCCTCAACAACAGTCCAGGAGTAGCAAACCCTTGAAATTTTGGCAGAGCAGTGGTTCCATAAATGTTGGCATTGGTTTTTGTATGGTCTTAATTACATTTTTTTTTTGCAACACGCCTTGTAGGTTACAGTATTTGTGGGAATGTTGGTTGTTTGTTTGTTTTGTGCTCTTTTCTCTTAGAATTGTGATTTTATTTTTTTTATATATATATATATAATGTGAAAAGCCTAATAAATATATTAAACCCTAAAAGTTGAATCATAAAACACACACACAGACACAAAGAGAGCCGCATCGCGGACGGCTGGAAATGATAGATGTGTTACGTCACAGCAAAGCAGCAATCAACCCCGCCATGAAATACAAAGTCCACCAAGCACAGCAGCATGCTAACAAAGCCTGAGGCAGCGAGACACAAAACAGCCTCATAAATTTACTCCAAACCCAGAGACAGTTAACACACCTGCCTGGCACAGCGAAGGCCCCACCTTAGCAAATACGAAGAGATCATCCGAATAAATAATTGCTCAGGCCAACACTTGTATTTGCTTTCTTCAAAAATATTTACCTGCACCAACAAATGGAGCAGACAAACACATAAAAAAGGGATTTTTTTTTTTTTTCTCAGGGAGCCGACTCATAAAATACAGGACTCACTTACAGAAATTATTATATTGCACCACCACCCTCTGGAAAATATCTGAAGCTCAATAATAGTTTCATGTTTTAATTGCAGCAGGATAATCTCACGTGGCAGCCGGTATCTGGATTAAAAAAAAAAGTTAAATCCAAAGTTTATGAGAGTTTTTTTTTTTTTTTTCACAGAATCACTGCTGCAACATTTACAAGGCAACTTTCTGTAAAAAATAAATACTGAGGAAACATTTTTGTTTGATTTAAATGTTTCATTAAACTAAGTTTAAAATCAGACAAAGATAATCTGGAAAAACAAGAAGAAAAAAAAAGGAGAGGAAAGACAAATGAGGTGGATGGCACAAAGGATGGAAAGGAGATAAAGTAGTAAAACGTAAGAAAGGAAGGACAAAAAGATACAAGGAAAGAAGAGAAAGAGTACAAGGGAGGAAAGGAAGTAGAGATAGAGAGAAAAAGGACACAAAGTAGACAGAACAAATAAAATACAAGGAAAGAAGGAAGAGTACATAGCATACAACAAAGGAGGGTAGGAAGAATACAAAGGAAACAAGGAAGGAAAGAAGGGATAGATGGAAGAATAAAGGGCACAAAGTAGTAAGAAGAAAGGTCATGAAGAAGGACAGAAAGAATGAGAAAAAAAGGAAGAGTAAAAAGGATGCAACAAAAAAAAGGAAAGAAGAAAGGAAGAATACAAAGAATAAAGGGCACAAAGAATAGACAGAGGAAGGAAGGAAAGAAGGACACAAGGAGACATAAGATATAAGGAGAAATAAGGACATAAGGACAGAAGGGACGAAGAAAAGAAGAATAAAAGGATACAAATGAAAAAGGAAGGAAGGAATAAACAGACAGAGGAAATAAAAGACACAAAGTAGTAAGAAGAAAAGTTACAAGGAAGGAACTAAAAAAGAAAAGAACACAAGGAAAGAAATAAAGAGTACAGAGAGGGAAGGAAGGAAGCAAGGAAGGAAGAATGGAGTGAAATTCACTTGTTACAGCAGCACAGTAACAAAATATATCCAATTTAATAGAAAATATATTTTAAAAACTATAAACATATTTATAAAGTAAAATAATACAAGGAAAGAAGGAAAGGAACTAAGGACAGATGGAACAATCTAATCAGGAAGGAAGGAGGAACATAACGGATGGCAGGAAGGATGGTACGACACAAGGAAGGAAGAAAAAAGTGAAGGACATAAAGGAAGGAAGGGCAGAAGTAAGAAAGGAACAACGGCAAAAAAAGAGACGGATTGAAAGAAGGACACAACATTGGGAAAACAGTCTGGAAATACAAACACCCTTCCATCCTTCCTAATGTATTTCCAACATTATTGAAATCAATTTCCATCCTTTACTAAACTTTATAGGAAAACTTCAAACACAAGAACTATTCACCCTCAAAATGTTTGGCACAAGAGAGTTAGCTAAAGTTACATTTATTTTTTACTACTTGCAGCTTCGATAGCATGTCTTAATTGTAACTTTTAATAGGACTTCCTGAAAGGACAAGTAAATAATCTCTGTTTTGAGCAATATTTGTGTTTTATTTAGTCGTGATTAGTTGAAATAATTATCAACTAATTTAGTAATCGATTAATCATTAACTGGAGTATAAGGACTCAAAAAAGGCTTTTGCTGACAGAACAACATACTGACAGAACAACAAAGCAGTAATTAAGCCAAAAGTGAATACAATTTATATTAAATTTGCATTTAAGATTAAAAAACACCTTTGTCTATAAATATGTTTTACCCAAAACTCCTCAGTTCAAATCAACTGAAGCAACACCGTGTTAATTTTAGGAAATAAAATGTTAATTTTCTTCTTTAAAAAATAAAAATAAATAATTTATTTGCACTTCCAATGTTGTACAGATGAAAAATCTGTAGAATGTGCCAAATATTTTTCATTCGATTAATCGTCAGTTACTAAAATAACTGTCAGTTGCAGCCCTACTTCTTTAAGTTTCAGATCTAGAACGGAGCTTAGCTGCACCGTTGCAGTGAAAGTCCCCGTCTAGTGAAGTCGACATGAAAGGTGTGTGAGTGTGTCACGTTCAGCTCACTGTGGTTTTCTCTGACACCAGATGTGGTGTGGTTTGTTCATTAGCCATCACTTCTCTCTGCACTGAGACAACCTTTGACTTATTTGCCATTGTTATCATTTCTTTTTTCTTTTTTAAATAAAGCATAATAAACTCAACCTGTGCTGCAGAAATGAATGTCTAAACTGTTGCATTCAAGTCCTACTAACTATGCAGTACATATGCATTCAAATTTAGCAACATAAGCAAGCAGATATTGTAATTGTCACAATGATGCTTGCTTATAGTGACGTTTTCCAGCATGCAAATTAACCCTAAAATCCTCATTCACCTGTAGTGGGTTGATTACAAAACCACTATTAACGATCTGCAACTTTGATGTAAAAAAGAAAATAGATTCAGTTTCCCCGCCTTGAAAAAAAAGTAAGGTCAAAACCAGTAACTGATCCACACCTCCCTCTAGTGGTCAGAGGCAGCATTGCATCTGTGATGTGGCTCTGTTTGAATGATGAATAAATCATTGTCCATTAAAAGAAGGATAGTTTAGATGTTTATTTATATTTTATGTGTTTTTACTTGGTGACTTATATTCAAACTCTAGCAAAAGAAAAAACCCAAACCAAAAACCTGTTTTCACATTTATGTCAAGTTTTTCTGTTACAATGCATCTATTTTAGCATTTATATGCGAAGTTTGAGTTCAATCTTTCATTATTATATTAACACCAGATGTTGCTTAAGTTTCTATTTTTATCTCCACCAGTTTTTATTGACATGGTCATATTCTGAAGCTCAGATTTTTTTATTTTTTTTGTTTTGTTTTGTTTTTGCTTATCAGTGCAGAACAAAGGCAAGTATGTAGCAGTATTAAAGTATGTCAAAAAAGTGTTAAAATAAACCTAAAAATAAAATAAAAATCTCATTTAAAAAAGGAATAATTAGCGTACATTTTATATTATTTTCCTGTATCATTTATGTGTTTTTTATGTATTTATTTAGAAATTAATTCCAATACAGAACAAAGAATATAAAAGTATAAAAATTTGTTAAAAAATTAGATAAAATATATTTTAAGATAGATAGTAATGCATATCTTTTCATAAATATTTCATTATCAAATAGTATATGTTATGGAGCTGTAAAAATACCTCATAAATATGTTATCTTGAAAGGAGCTATATTAAAAGAAATAAGCTTACTTCATTAACTCCAGTTACTGCAGTAAATTATCAACATGTCAGCTTTTAAGAACTTTAAAAATCTTAGCTGTGCAAAAGTGTGCTTTAAAGATATTGCAAAAGGAAGGTATGGTAATATTCACATTTAATATGCGCCAACACACAGGCTCCAAACACCAAATTTAATTTTACACTTATTTTGTGGCCCAGACTGTGACTGAAGTATGCATTGTGTAAACGAGGCACCATTCCAAACGATACCGAGCTAAATTTAGCATTGTTTAATTTTTTTTTCCTGGAAGCACTCCCTGCAGGAACAGAGGCTCTTGAAAAAGAAAAAGAAGAAGAAAGAAAATCATAAATTATACATTAAGCAAACTCGAAGAACAGGCCTGGTACGATGTCCTTCGAAAGTGGCGTGGTTCCCCTCCGATTGAGCTGATAGGACAATTCACATTGCACTCCCTGCTATCGGCATCATAAACATGACAATAACTCATGTTTCAGTACCTCCTGCCAGTGGTGACAGTAACTGGGAACTCGCTGAGTAGCAAAGTTCAGCTGTGGTCAATGATAAAACTCACTTAGACACAAGCAAAGTTCACTTGGCTCCAAAGGCCTCTGCTGCACGTTTCTGTGCGTGAGGAAGATTTTTTTCCAAAAATGCGGCTTCCCACCCGGGACAGCGGCTTGAAAACAGCAAATAAACCAGAAAAAAGCTGCATGGCAGATATTCTCCAACTCGTCCGCTGTGTGTTTTCAGTAATTCCAGTCCAACAAGCAGCCAGTGTGACAACGCAACGGTGGTGATGAAACTGATTTATGAAAGATAAGAGTTGACGAAATCTAGGAACGCAGCATCAGATATTATCTGTCAAAAGCACAGAAACCAATCTAAAACAGCAGAAGTCACTTCTCTAGGGATACAGTGTTTGTTTTTATCAAATTTTGAGGTTTTGAAGATTTAATCTTTTGAAAATCTGTATTTTTTTTTTCCTCTTGGCTTTCCGTAGTTAAGTGATGTCAGTAGGCCGCCATTTTGTTTGATAAGTGTGCTTTTTAGCTTCTATTTATTCGGACTTTGAGTTCAGATCAACTCTACGATGGAATATAAGGGTCAAGTTAAGAGTTTTTACTTTTAATTTCGAGAATACAATCATAATATTAGGAGAATTAAGCAGTATCTTTAGAACAACTCCAACAAATTATCTATCCAAGCTTTCTTTTCTCATTAATCAACATTTTTCTTGTCATTTTAAGACGTTCTTCTGGTACAACTTAGCTAGTATTATGACTATATCCTCAAAATTAAATAAAAATTGTTGTAAAATGGTCCTAAAACTCCGCCGTACAACTCGCAGAGGGAATGATTGAAATAAAACCAATTTTTGACACGTTTATAATTTCCTTTTTTAAAAAGGAAATTAGAAAAAAAAAAACAATTAAAATTGGAAATCGGATCTAGTATGAAAAAAAAAAATCGGAGATTTAATTTTTATGCCATAGTTAGATAAGATCCTTTATTTCAGTTCCAGGGTAGATGCTGCTATAAATCTTAAAATTTAAATGTTTTTATACGCTGCCTAGAAAGACACAAATCAATTTTCTCAACAGATCACACCAAACTTTTCTGTTTTAGGTCATTTACAATCACCAAAATTATTTCTATTTGCTAAATGCCAGAATAATGACACGTTTTTTAGTTGCTTGTTATTTCCTTCGAATTCAAAAGTTTACAGATAGGAAGATTTTGTGGGCTTCTGATAGGTAAATTCACATTATTTTAATTAAATAGAGGCACACTTGTGGATGGATTTTAAGGGAAACAAACTCCTTCCATATTTGACGTGAAAAGATAAAAATAAATCAGCCAAGATGGCAGAAAGAGAACTGAACCTCTATAAGACTGATTAATCATTGGGCAAAATGTCCATCTTATGAATGTTTATTTGTGCTAAACAATAAATCAATAACTAGATAGATACATGATCAACATCAGAAGGTAATGTGTTGATTGAAAATTCAATTTAAAGAATATTCTCTGAACTCCGATCCAGAACCGCACAGCTAAGCAAAGTTTGGTGGAATCAGCTAACTCTCGCTCTTTGGTTACCTAGCAACAACTTTGCCGAGCAAGTTGTGGTTACCTAGCAACAACCTGTTGAGTAACTTAGGCAGCAGCAGTTTAAGGCTTGGCCACTGTGCCTCATAACTACTAAAAAATAAAAGGAAAGGCCACGCCACCAGCTTGGCAGCATTTCAGATATTTAAAACCAAAAACTAATCAATAATTATCAATATCAACTGCTATAAAACGCTTTTCTCGCGATTCATCTTTTAGCCATATCGTCAGCCAGTAAGCAACACAGGAAGGAGACAGATCCTTGGAGGATATCAACAACAGATAAAAAGCAGAAGACCTTGTAAAAGCTGGTAAATAGGCTGGCAGGCCGCTCAGCAGTGAAGAGGACATTTCTAAAAAAGCAGCAGAGCAAGCGAGAACAGTTTGGGAATATACTCGGAAACAAACACTTTGTTCTGATGAATCTAAAATTTAAATTAAACTTGAAACAAGCCTCAAAAACACCATCCCAATTGCAAGGTACAATGGTGGCAGCATCATCATGTGTGGTTGTTTTTCTGCAAGATAGTTTGATGCATAAAACAAACCATATGACATCATAAAATATTTAATATTTCAGCAACATATGAAGACATCAGCCAGGAAGCTGAAGCTCAGGTACAAAAATAACCCTAAGATTTTCATCACATTACCTACAATGTAAACATTTTAGGGTTGCCATCGCAAACTTCCACAGAAAATTTATAATCCAATATTCCAGCAATCTGTGGAAGCCTAAACTTTTATTTGAAAACAAAATTCTACAAAATACTAAAGAAATGCTTATGGTCTCCCTCTATCATTATTCTGACATTTATCAACCAGAAATATTATTTTAGCTACCTAAAACATTAAAGACTTGGTCTGATGTAATGGCAGACAGTGAAGAAACAAAGATTTGGTCAACATCCTAAAGCTCTGATCTATTTTGATTTTACTACAATTATACAACGGTTTCTGGTGTCTCCAATCTGAAACTCAAAGTTAGACTTTGAATTCCAAAGGAATCTTAACTACCCTGAATTTTCCAGTAAGATCGTAAAACCGAAGCCATTATACTGTTAAGAACCATCCTATTGAACTCTTATATAAGCAGTTATAAACTGAAGCAGATAATTAGTTCAGCTCTGTAAATCATTGACTGATATTTAGTTTAGTTTGACTTTTAACTTGTGGAAAGAAGTTGAAACATTCATCGCAACCGCCAAAGATTCAAAACGATAAGTTAATAAATTGTCCAACCACAGAAGCTTCGGTGAATGCCTCAAATGTTCTCGTTCGAATTAGCTTGTCTCACAGGAGACGTTGATAAATGTGATAGAAGTACAGGTTTGAGGGGAAATATTCAAATTTAAAACACTATCCCTATGCCGTATATGGTTTACAAATAACTCTGAAACTTTGGCAGTAAAATGTGTATTAAAGATGTCATTCACAGGATATTTTCTTTTATTTTTGGGAACGTTCTCCGTAAATCTGAGACATAACAACAGTACTAACAGCAATACTGAGTTCAAGTCACTTAATTTCCTTTTCTGTTTCACTCTGATGCTCAATCTGTAAATCAAGCACTTCCTTCGCTGTTAAACAAACAATGGAACAGGTTTACCTAATAAAGTGGCCTCTCAATGTATCTTAGTTTGTTAATTAATCAGTTTAAGTCCTCTAATTTCTATTGTTCTTTGGGTTTTTCGGGCTCTAAGTAATCCTTTCTAACGGTTTCATACTTTTGAATAAACAATGTAATTCCTACGTTTTTGACCGTATCATTTTGTTTTCTATAGCTTTGTATTTTTCGTGTTTTCATGAACACTTGTGGTCGGCTGTATAATGTTACGCCATATTTTCATTGACTGTGGTTCTGTCCCCCATTTTGGCTAGTTCACTTCTGGAATATGACATTTGTTCCTTGCAGATCATAACATTTTTTAATACGAATTATGTTTCTTTTCAAAATGTGGAAATTATGACTGAAATTTCATAAGAAATCATGATACTGTGGGGTTTGGAGCTTTAAACGTAGTGTTTTGAAGCCTGTGAAATTTGTCACTGTAGGGGGAACAATAGTAGTAATAATAATAACAGTCAATTATGATGTTAAATTATACTAACTTCACTATATCCATATTTGCTACCTAACAGTAAAAAGATAAATTTGTATTAAAAAAAACCCTGAGTTTTTGCCTCATTTTCAGAGATCTCATAATAGTGCTAAAGTGCTAGCGCTAGCTTCAACAAAACTACAGGTTCTAATGGTGTTATTCATTTCCTCCAACATTACAAAGCAAATAAATGTTTTTATTTTTTTATTTATTTTTATTAAGCTCATATTAAAGAAATAAAATGTTATTTGCGACTGTTTTACTTTTTGAGCATAAAGTAGATCTGTTTAGCTAAGCTGCTAAGCCACACATCCTATGCTAGTCCTAACGCTAACGCAGACATCCCTGTTGATTTTTCAGCATTTTTACTTTTTTAAAAACAGATTTTACTGTTTCTTTAGAACTTTGAAGTAATGATTAAAATGTTATGGCTCTTTAAACACAAACATGACTGAATCTTTATTAAGTAGGTGTTTTGAAACCTGTTTAATTTGAATTAGCAGGCTTTTTTGGCAATCCTGGTATAGAGTAATCAAGAAATAAGAAAATAAAAAAAATATATTCATCTTTTAGCGCAGTTGGAAGGGCTGGACAATACTGCTGAAAAATTTATCACACTATAAGCGTTACATTAGTTGATATCAATAATTGTCAATATTGATAATTATTAATAAGTTTTACGTTTAAAGTATCTGGAATACTCCCAAAACAGTGTCATGACTGTTTCTTGTTTTATCCAAAGTTTTCACTCCATGCCGTTTTTTATTTTTAAGCAGTTGTGAGGCTTAGTGGGGAAGCCTAAAACTGCTACTGTTACTCAACAAGTTGTTGCTAGGTAACCAAAGAGTGAGAGGGTTGCTAGGTAACCAAAGAGCGAGTTAGAAAGTTAAGCTGGCTGTGAGGTTGTGTAGCTAAGGTCTTTCCTCTCCCAGAATGCTGTGCGGTTCTGGATCGTAGTTCAGTGAATAATGTTGAATATTGAATATTCTATCAGACGTATCACCTACTAATATTGAGTATGTCTATCCTGATACATGCTGTTTTTGATTTATTGTAGCAGTAGGATAATCGCACCACAAAAAATGCTGCATCTCTTTTTAAATAGAAGTTTATGTGAGTACGGTGGATTTGCAATTCAATTGTCACCGATTTCCCCATTTGTGGAATATAATACAAATTATTCAAGGAAAATCCGCCTATTTGCAGGTTTGTTTTTTATTATCTGAAATATTCAAAGGAAAATGCAGCTTTATAAGCTGAACTATGTGAGCTCCATGTTACTCGAGATGTTAAATACTGCAATTTGTTCTCATTTTAATAAGAACAAACTGCTTCGTCACAGTTGGATGAGAGCGAACAGGTTTTTAACCTTACAAAAAGACATTATCAACTCTGCACTTTGACAGGTTTATCTGGGATATATCTAATCAGTCTAATCAGTTACGTGTCACTTTGCTTTGTGAAGTTTGATTTTTTTCAACTGTGTGCAAAAACATGGCACACCCACAGCTGAGCTTAAATTTCTGATCTCAACATTGCATGTCTGAGTTTAGCGGATTAGCAGTCAAACATAAGAAGGTTTTAAGTCTGTTTAACTTCATATTTTTACAGCAAATATTGCAGATTGTAATCAATGTACGGTCTGTCATAGCATCTATTTTAGTTTTTTCTTTAATTACTTAAAGCTGCAGTATGTAATTTTTATAAAAATTGTTTTTGCATATTTGTTGAAACTGCTGCTGTCATGACAGAATGGTATAAGACAGATAAAATGTGAAAAAACATCAACCTCTTCTGCTTTCTCCCATTGCTCCCACTGTTAACTAGAAATAACCAATCAGAGCCAGGGGGTGGGCCTTAGCGCTGCCAATCACCCTCACCTCTTTGTTCTCTGCTGTGCTGCTAGCACAACTTGTTGTGAATGCTCAGCATTGCCACCAATGACAAAGGATAAACAGTTTTCCTGTAGTAGTAAGTTCTTTCTCCCCCATTAGCATATCTAGCAGCAACTACAGGAGGTTGATTGACAGCGCTAAGACCATCCTCCTGGCTCTGATTGGTTGTTTTTGCTTGGAGCAGTGCATTTCTTCAGACAGGAATGACATCTCAAGGAGAATTCAGAAATGGGCAGAGTATCCAAAAATTGTACCACTACTTCAACATATTTTTACTCAAAAGTAAAAAGTAGCCATCCAAGAAGTTATAAATGCTAAGTATTTGGTAAAAAGTCTACTCACCTAGTGAATAACTGACCAAAACATAAATCATTTAATATTTAAAAATTACAAAATCAGATGGAATTTAAAGTTAAGTGGGTATTTTGGTATTTTAAGGAGAAAATGTACAATAATTTCAATAAAAGTAACAAAAAATAAAATCAGACAACAGAGATTTTTCCAAATCAGTTTCTTTCAAAAAAAAAAAAAACATCATATGAAACTTTTACACAAACTGCAGGTGTGTGTCTGGTGAATTTTTGTTAAAACATGTTTGTTCTTCATTCAGTGGGTAGAAAATCCAGAAATTTTACTCAAGTAAGAGTAGAAATACTTTATAATAAAATTACTCAAGTAAAAGTAAAAAGTACAGCATAGTAAAAACACTCCTAAAAGTAATTTTTTTCAAAAATGTTATATGAGTAAAGGTGATTGAGTAAATGTAAGTAGTTATTAATCAATTCTGCTCTCAGCATACTGTCACACCATGGTGACAATTTCAATTTTTAATAAAAGTTACTTTAACAACACTCTTTAGGATGTCTTAATATCACATTTTACCTCAGTAAAGATTTTAATTCAACAGTCAATTCCAGAAAAAAACAAGAAAACGTTTACCCAACAACAGTGATAATTCACCTAAATAACTGCAGCAAACACAAAGAGATAAAGCGACCAGGATTGGTGAGCCACATGTCGCCTTGAAATGCAAGACGATTTGAAAGGTGTCTACTTTCAGAGGAACACAAACCACCTCAGTTCTCCGCCGTGCAACAGGAGTCCCGTCGGAGACCTGCGGGGCATAAAAGTCCCCACAGCCTCCTGAGAAAAGCCAGAAGTGGCTCGTGTCGCGGGCTGCCGCGTGCACCAAAGTAAGCGTGACATCCACGTAGGTGGAGAGGGAGAGCCGCCAAAAACAACACGACGGCCCGCTGCCGGGACAGCAGCTTTCAGCAGCAGCTCATGAAAGAATGCATGACAGCTCCCTGTGTGACTTCAATAAGATAAACCATTCCTTCCTGTGCGCAATTAGCAACAGTTGTTTATTCAGGAAATTGCACTGGTGGCCATTTAGTGCAGAGAGGAAAGATGCACCACATTTCTTGGAGAGAAGCAAACGCAGGCAAAACAGGATCTGATTTTACTTTAAAGCTGCAGTATGTCACTTTTAGTTTAAAACATTTGCTTTGTATATATTTGCTAAAACTGTCACTATGTCATAAAAGTAGAATATAAGCAGAGGGGGCCCAAAAAATTTACTAAAATAAGAGTAGCCACTACTTCAACTTATTTTTAATCAAATAAAGGTATAAAGTAGCCATCCAAATAATTACTTGAGTACGAAAAGTATTTGGTAAAAATGTTTACTCAAGTGCTCAGCAACTGATCAAAACATCAATCATTTAATGCTTACAAATTACACCATCAGACTGAACAAAACATAAAATTATGTGGAACTTTTGGTATTTTATAGCTCAAAATAAAACTAATTACAAAATAAGAAAATTAGGCAAAAGATAAATTTTTCCAGATAAGTTTCCTTCATTAAAAATCTTATGAAACTTCAACAAAAACTGCAGGTGTGTGTCTGTGTCTGGTGAATTTTTGGTTAAGATACTTTGGTTAAGTATCAATACTTCATAATAAAGTTACTCAAGTAAAAGTAAAAAGTACAGCGTAGTAAAAATACTCCCCAAAGTAATTTATTTCCCAAAAGTCACTGAAGTTACATTATGAGACAGATAATCTGTGAAAAAATGGATCTCCTCCACCTGAGTTACTGTTGCCATCTGAAAGAATGCAGACTAAATAATCAGAGCCAGGAGGCGGGTCTTAGCGCTTCCAATCAACCTCATGTACTCACCCCTAAATGTGATAATGGCAGAGAAATAACTTAGGTTACAGAAAAACTGTTTGTTCGCCGTCATGGTGGCCTAGCTTGAGCATTCACAACATGCCATGCTAGCTGTGGCATTGCTAAAACCCGCCTCCTGGCTCTGCTTGGTTGCTTCTAATTAGCACTGGGAACACTGGGAGAAGGCAGTGGAGCTTTTTCACAGATTATCAGTCTCATAGCATAATGTCACAACATAGTGACAGTTTCAACAAATGTGTAAAAAAATATAATTTTTTTTGTAAACGCTACATACTGCAGCTTTAAAGTGTTTCAAAATATTTATTTACGGTTTTACAATTTTTTAAAGATCTGTAAAAAATGTTTCCCAAAGCAGTTAAAGTGTAGAAAAACGATCTTAACCTCTCTATCAAAAACCTGCAGACAACACTGAGAAACCACTGAATAATAATAAAAAAAAGATTTAGTGTATAACTGCAAAAGTTTTGATATTTGGAAAATAAATACTCAATGCTACAAAAAAAAATCTAATTTTTCACAAATTAAAGAAGCGGTGGAGAGATAGAATCCATATTAGCACCAAGATGAACATTTTCCCGCTACACATTCTTCAATAAAACCATATATGTATTTAAAATAAATAAAAAAAAAAGGCAAAAATCTACAATCTAGATTTACTGTGCTAACAGGAACTAAAGCTAAACACACTAAAGTACAATGAAGTAACTATTTATTTTATCATATTTTTGGCATCACTTATATAACAAAGCTTATCATGTTACACTACAGTAGAAAAGGATGTAAACAATTATTTTATTACTAAATTTAAAAGAAATAATCTTGTTTCTTTGTTAAGGCTGTTAGTTAAAATAGTAAGAAAGATTTAGAATTTAAAGAGAAGCAGTTGGGTGCACCACATCCTCACTCACTTGATAAACAATTACTGTATCCATGAAATGTTAATTAAATTATTATTACATCATTTTTAAATTATGACTGAAAGTTTTCAAGCTTTGAGGTTTTCAACTAGTGGCTTTGGAAATCTGTTGATTATTGTAGAGGCAGTAACATCTGGCCCTGCATGTTATTATGGTTCAATAAATTAATCTCTAATAGGTATATGCTAGTAAATAGATCTTCTTATACAATATCCTTGAGTGAAAATACCCCAGTAATATTATCTAACTGCTTTCATTAAACCATAAATATAGAAAAAAATGGCTACTTAACACATATGCTGCTCAGAGAGTCAGGAATTGACTTTAAAATTACAGCAATGGTGAATTA
This sequence comes from Girardinus metallicus, assembly GCA_903067095.1. NCBI lineage: Eukaryota > Metazoa > Chordata > Actinopteri > Cyprinodontiformes > Poeciliidae > Girardinus > Girardinus metallicus. The sequence continues at coordinate 15,758 of CAEGAE010037363.1, forward strand.
CATTTCTTTAAGCCAGCTGACTGACAAAGCACAGCAATAAGTGGGGGCTTTGCTACATTACGCAACATTTCTTAAACTTTGGTATACATTCCTACACTAAAAAAACCATACTACTTAACAAGTATTTTTGGTTGCAAATATATTTTTGTACGTGAAATAAGACTAAACTAACTTACAAGTAACTTTTCAGCAAGAAATAGAAGCTTGTTTTAAGTAAATAATTGCTTAATATTGATGAAAGTGTTAAGATCTACTTATAAGAAGACAATTTCCCCATGTTATAAGTGAAATAATCTGCTAATGGAATTCATATCAATGAATTATTTACTTAAAACAAGCTCCTATATCTTACTAATAAGTTACTTTTAAGTTAGTTTATTTTAATTCAAGTGTGCTAAGACATTTAAACTAGAAAACTACTTGGTATAACTGTGTGGTTTTTTGCAGTGCACAGGTACCTGCCCAATAATTTAACAAATATCAGAGCAGATGCTGCAATGAAGAGCCTACTGACCTTTGCTTTGCTCCAACACTAATGCTCCAACGTGTTATTACAAGTTATCTTAAATTATTACCTTAAACTTTTAAAAGTAAAATCAAAGATTTTTATTTATATTTGCTGAAGCCTGAGGGCAAACTTCTGCAGTACATTTTAACAACAACATATAGAGTTTGTTCTCTAACATTTCCCATCTTGAACCGCAAAAGGTGGGAAATGATACGATATTCTTGAGTGAGAGAGATATCGTAGACTAAAAAGTCTGCATAAAGTATAGAGCATTGCTAATAATATCATTAACTATTTCTAGATGTTTTATCCATTTCTGTTTATGCTCCATAAAATGTCCTAAATTTATTTCGATTTCTGTAGCTAACACAAACTACACTACAAGTAAAATAACCTATTTTTTGGTTGCCTTATGTGGTTTTAAAGCATGATACCTATATTTGAGTCAATTACAATTGTTTTTCAAAAGAGCATAATGATTATGTGTGCACTCTTTCATCACAGCAGGAAGGAAAAGTTCAGACTTCCTGCCTGTTGAGTCTATAAAGAACATTGTGTACTGTAATGCATGGCACATGGCACACAATACACCATAACAGTGTGACAGGTCTCCTTTCTGTGATGAGCTGAGTTTATTTATAGTAAAGAAGGACAAAAACAAACAGACTAGGGTTAAACATTTTAGCTAAATCTATACTTGAACATGTGCTCCCATATTTTTCAGTTTCTTTTTCTCCCCAGTTTTCCCAGAACAGATGTCACGCCCTTATATAATACTACTACACTGGTTTTAAAGTAAACATGGCCTCCAGCTATGAGGTCTGTTTCTGTATTTGTAGAAGTTGTCCATTTGGTCCATTTCTACCAGCATATCTTCTCCAACCACACTGATAAAAACCAACTGTTAGAGTTTCACGATTATACTGATCCATCAATTTGAGTACATTTAATTTGGGTGGATTTCAAATGATGTCAATTTAGTTAAATCGTAACTATTAGAAGAATAGATTCTTACCCTATGCTTAACCTCCTTCTACCCAGCAAAAATATGAAATGATTAATGATAAAGACATATAATCTTGCTAACAAGTTTAACGTTAGCATTAGCGTTGTTGCTAAACCAGTTTAAGCTAGATGAAAACTTTTTAAAATCAGTTCTAACAAGGTGGCATGTGTTAGTTTCCTTGACAACAGAAGGTTGACTAGTTCAAGTCATTAACAACGACTAAATCATGTTTAAGAAAGTAAAGTAGCTAGCAAGTCTGACATTAGCAATAGTGTTGTTACTAAGTTGGCTTATCATGAAAACAATCTTTTTAAATTAGTTCTAACAATGTGGAATATAAACGGTTTCCTTAAAAACAACAGATATGATGTACGAAAGTTACATCTACATTTGAATTAAGAGGCTAAGCTGGCTAGCTAGTCTGACATTAGCATTAGCACTGTTACAAAGCTAGTTTCACATGAAAACAACCTTTTTAAATCAGTTTAAAAAGGTTGGAATATAAACAGCTTTCTTCATAACATATATGATGTACCAAAGTTACCTATATCTGGATTAGAGTTAAGAGGCTAAGATGGCTAGCTAATCTGACATTAGCATTGGTGTTATTTCTAAGCTAGTATGACTTGAAAACAACTGTTTTAAATCAGTTCTAACAAGGTGGAATGTAAACCATTATTTTGACAATAACAGATACAATGTACCATTTTTAGCTATAGGCCATCTGCATTAGGTTACAGCCTCTAAGATGGCTAGCAAATCTGACATTAGCATTAGCTGTGTTACTAAGCTAGTTTAAGGTGAAAACTCGTTTAAATCAGTTCTTACAAGATGGAATGTAAACTATTTCCTTGAGAACAAATACAATGTAGCATCATTAGCTGTATCTGCATCTGGCTTAAGAGGCTAACCTAGCAAGCAAGTCTGACGTAGCATTTGTACTGTTACTAAACATGTTTAAGGTAGAAACAAACTTTTTAAGTCAGTTTTAATAAGGTGGAATGCAAACCACTTACTTGACAACAACAGGTACAATGTAGCATTATTAGCTATATCTATATCAGCCTTAAGAGGCTAAGCTAGCAAGCTAGTCTGACATTTGCGATATCACTAAGCTAGCTTAAGGTGAAAACAATGTTTTTAAATAATTTCTAATGATGTGGAAAGTAAAAGTTTCCTTGACAGCAACATATATGAAGTAGGCTACCATTGTTAGCTATGTCTGCAATAGCCTTTGGAGGCTAAGCTGGCTAGCAAGTCATTACATTAGCTTTAGAGTTGTTACTAAACTAGCTTAAGTTGAAAGCAAACTTTTTAAAACCTTGACAACAGCTATGGTGTATTATTCTTTGGCAATGACTGCCTCAAGGTTAAAAAGCTCAGCTTTACAGAAAGTTTAACCTTAGGGATAGCGCTGTTGCTTAATTAGTTAAAGCATGGTAGTATAAACCTTTAAAATTCAAACAAGGTTTAAACCAGATGACTTCCTCAAAGTCAAAAACTGTGGCTTTCAAGAAAGGTAATCAACTCAAAGTCATTGTGGGACTCCTCAATCAATTCTTTAACCAATTTTGGTTTGAGGAAGGGCACAATACTCTGCAAAAAGACGCTAAAATAATCGTGAAATACAACATAAAAGGCTGATTATGGTCTGCTACAACGGATATGTAGGTGAAATGTGTCTTCGTATAGCGCGTCCTGGTGCTGCATGCTTCCCAAATAAGCCACACACACCTGTCCATCCAAACGATGTGACAGAAAATGTGATTCATCAGACCAGCCCACCTTCTTCTTCCAGAACCCGGTCACTGGTTTATCACTGCTTCTTTCTTACTCCACTTTTGATCGCAAATTAATCGTTTTCCAGCTAATAACATGTCAACTTTGAGAACAAAATGTTCCCTTCCAGTCAAATGTCTCTCACTCACTATTAATAAAGAAAACGTAATTAGGGATGTTAGAGGTCAGAGTGACCATTTCACCTCTTTACTATTTTGAACCTCTGAAACTTTGGTTTCTTTTTTAGGCATGAAATTCTGAATTGTTTTGGACTAATCGCGTGTTAATTCATACTCGTCTGGACGGTTTTGAACCTGCAACAGCTGAATTTTTAGAGTTATTTCCTTGATTCCACCCAGTCTACTGCAAGGAAATGCAGTTATATGACTTATATAAGCAATAAGGACGTTTTTTTGGTTTGATCAGAGATCACAATCTGTCCTAATTCAAGACTCAACTGACAACAGAGAGAGAAATACAGATATTATTATAAAACTGAACTAAATCACACAGAAATGCAAGCTTATTTTTAAAATTTCAATTATTTATACTCATTTACATGTACAAAATGGATAATAAATTAAGTTATAATTGGCAAAGTGGATAAAGAAAACCTGATAAAGAGTTATTTACTTTAACTTTTAATATTATGCCAGACCAAATGCACATTCATGCATAGCACATCTTATACACACACATCAGTCTTACTGTTGTCTGCAGAACCAAATTCATATGAAAATGTTTTTATTTGTAATAAAGTTCAAATTGGATTCTATAGACCTGAATTTTAATATCGCTACCTTCTTAAAATAACGGCCTAAGTAATTTTTTTTTTTGCCAAAAGTGATTTTTGCAATAAATAAAATCAACCCCTTTTTTCCTTTTACCGCCAAAATTTGATTTAGGTGAAAAACAAAAAAAATTAATTAGGTCATTATTTTAGGAAGGTGACATTTGTGTAACAATTAATATGTTGGATTAATTCAGTTATAAAATTGCTGGATATGAGTTTGATTTGTTTATCAAAGGTCTTATTTCCATTTAAATGAAACTGAATCAAAATGAATGGATAATTTTAAAATTTCATTATTGCCACAAATTAAATTCACCAACATTGTCTTTTTTATATATATAATTCACCAATTAGTGTGTTGGAGTAAACATTACAGACTAAAAAACAGTCCTAAATGTTAATTTTTTACGTACATATTTTAATGTGCAGCTTCTTTTTTATTTATTTTAGGCTGTTCGTTCTCCTGTCTAACTGGTTATTTGTCATTTCAATCCTATCAATCCCTCTTAGACTAATATTTAACGTCTGCCGGAATTCATTTTTATAGTGCATTTTGGACCTTTTCACGTCGTCCTGAAACGTGGTTCTGATCTCAAGTGATGGCCATCAGATGTGGCAACAACAGGCCTCGCTGGAGCGGAGCTGTGACATAATTTCTGGACAGGCCAGCGCGTTTTGGTTTCTATTAATAAAACACCTTCCCAGTCCAACAACAACAGCGAGGGGAACAACCTACCGAGCAGCAGCAGCCGATGCGTCTGTTTATACTCCCGCTTGAGCTCCCTCAGCGCCCTGTCAATGTTTTTACTGACTTTCTTCGCCTCCTTCTCGGCCTCCTTCTCCTCCACCAGCAGTTTGTCCCAATGTTTCTGCTTTTGGGTGCTTGTTTTTGGCAGCAGCTGCAAGCGGCGGCTGCGCTCCTTTCCGGAGCCCTTTCCGCCGCTGCTGCCGCCTCCTCCTCCGCCCCCGTTTTGTATAAGCACCCCGTCTGTCCCGGTGTCCCCGCGGCGGTGCTCCCTAGCCGGGTTCCCGGGGCGAACCAGGCCTTCGCCGCCGCGTAGCGATGAAGTCTCCCCGCATCCGCCGGTGTCCTCCTGGCGAGCCGCACCGCCGCGGCACGGCACGGCGGCGGCGGATGCGTCCGGAGGCTGGTCCGAGTCCGAGGTAGCGTTGGAGATAGAGCCGCTCAGGTCCCCGAAGAGCCGGGGACGCAAACTGTAGCACAGCCCCATGTTGAAACCAGTATTTGTCTGTGAATGTGATTTTTCATAAATCAAAATATCGGGCGGGGATTAAAGGAAATCGCAGATGCGCCACCAAGCACCTAAAGAGCCATCGTCACATTGGAGCTCCAGCGGCGCGATCTAAATCCGATTCCGAGGCGAAAATGTGAATGAATTATACTCTGACATTTGCTATATGTCATCTTGCATTTCCCCCCAGTCAGCCTTCGCTTCGTAGATAGTGGATCACCTGATCCTTCAGTGGACACTGCGGGTCCACCTTACCGTAAGTAACCGAGAGGGCGCAGCCTGGGAGGAACGCCGCTGCTGTCCGAATGCGCGCGCACGCAGGCCAAATTCTGACTGCGCAGCTATTAGGTGTAATGAAAGAGAAGAAGGTACGTCATGTTACTACAGTATGGCCGTTTCCAGAACGCCGCTAAATGATTTTCATTCCTCACATTTCATGCCGGCCCAATGACAAATATTTTTCCTAAAACACCAGATTTACCTCTTTTATAGAAATTCCAGCGAATATTTTGGTCAGAAAAAACTCTGAAAGGGTAAATTATGATTTAAATTCCAGACTGACCAAGAATTGTACTCAAGTCGGAAGAATTACTTCAGCATATTTTTAAGTAAAAAGTAGCATTCCAAGAAAACACTCAAGTAAAAGTATAGAAATATTTAGTAAAAATTCTACTCAAGTACTGAATAACTGCTTAAATTATCAGTCACTTAATGTTTTTATCAGAAGGACCAAAATAGCTAAGTTGAAATTTTGGTATTTTAAGGACAAAAATGACAATAATTCATATCAGTAACAAAAAAATAACAAAATCAGGCAAAAAAAAAAAATCTTTTCAAATCAGTTTCTTTCAATAAAAACTTATGAAACTTTAACAAAAACTGCAGGTTTGTGTCTGTTTCTGGTGAGTTTTTTAGTTAAAACATGTTTATTCATTCAGTGAAGATACACAGAAAATCCAGAAATTTTACTCAAGTAAGAGTAGCGATACGTCACAATAAAAGTACAACATAGTAAAAACACTCCTAAAAGTACATTTAAAGAAAAGCTACACAAGTAATATACAAACTATAATTAGAGTTTAGTTAACACAAACTATGCTAAATAAATTTTTAGTCAAAATATCCTGAATCTTTGTCTTTTAGCGGGTTATAAGGTAGGTAAGACTTCCTAAAATAACGGAACACATGCAGGCGTCACAGGAAACCACTAGATGGAGAACTTGTACAGAGAAATGCTAATTTAATAAGATTTTATGAAATGCAAAATACTTATAACCAAGCTGAATAAAAAAAAAACCTAACTGATGTAAGATAATGCTAAAAGTACTGAGCCAAGTTAGACTCAAATATGGACCATATTAAGTCAGTCTCATTAACTGACTATAAATGATACTCTAACTATTTTAAGTATATATAATAACAAATGAAGTTTTAGCAGTTTTTCCCAAGAAATAATTGAATTTAATTCCTGGGAATGACTGACACTAAAAGTACCAGTAATCTATTTGTCTTTAAATTTTTTCCACAAATATCAAAATATCCCAGAGAATAATCTTTTTCTTGACTTAAAAGAACCCCTAAAAATAAAATTTTAAAAATGTAATTGTTTGTACGGTAGATATTTGTAAAAAAAAAAAAAAGAGAAAAAAAAAAAAGGACGTTGCCTTTTAACAACATAATTTAACATTCATTAGAAACACAAACAGATATTACAAGCAAATAAAGAGCAACAAACTTTCAAGTGGAGGTGGGTAAACAAAAATTGTACTAAAGTAAAAGTAGCAACGCTTCAATATATTTTTATTCAAGTAGAAGTAAAAAGCAGTTGTACAAACAGATAAGAGTAGAAAAATAGTTGCTGAAAATGCAATTCATTACTTGAGTCGTACTGTTTAATCTGATTTAAATTGTGAAAATGATGGAATTAGAGAGACAAAATATTTAATTACCCCCAGATTCTGGTACTTTAAATGACAAAATAAAAACTCCAGCTAGTGACTCGTCATTACACACTCTGTTATTTACATAGTTTGAGTTTTGTTCTTTTTATTTTCTATTATTATTTTATTTATTTATTTATTTATTTAGCACAATAAAAACGGTACACATAAAGAAAATAAGTCACATGTAGGAATAAAATTAGAAAACTAACTAAAGGATAAAATTTGACTCAAAACCAGATCTATTAAGTCCATGTGGTGGCTTTTTTATTTATTTTTTTTCACGCAGTTGTATGTTATATACTGAATGTGTGTCAGGATATTTAGCTTTCAAATCTGTATTTTAAAATAAATGTAAAAAGACCGGGATGTCTATTAAGTGAAGTCTGGGAAAGCTGGAAGTTTTACCATTTAACTGTGTAGAAACTCACATTTTCTACACATTTGCATCTACTTTGTTTTTCTTTAATAGCTTTTCTATTTTGCTGTCATTTTTCTTAAGTAAAAATGCTTTTTTTGTTCACTTGAGATTATATTAAAATCACTTTATAATTTGGTAAAGGCAAGATTAATATGACTTTATACATAAAATCTGAGGATTAAATAAACTAAACATTAAAATTCAGTTTGTTTTTATGCATTTTGAGTGGATTTCCTTTTGTTATACACCAAAAATCATTGAATATACAATTTTTAAGCGAAACAAATATCACATTCCAAGTCACTTTTTACAGCAGACTGTAAAACAAAACTATACAGTTGGAAATGTTTCACAATCCACATTCAAAATTTAAGTCCAAGTTCAAGATTTGTGTTGCCTCGACTTCAGCATTCCGAAGATGATCTTCGTCAGCATCAGCACGCTGGAAACACACATTAAAATATTCACATTATTTTGACAAATGTTGGTCTGTGTCCCTCAGTAGAGTACGTTACCTCGCTAAAGTCATCAAACCAGCCGGCATGAACTTCCAGGAGTTTACAAATCTCAGTCCCATCACTACAGCCAAGGTTCCCGCAGTGCCTGCATGTACGGACAAACATGATGAGGAGCTGAAAGCTGCTGTCATCACAGCATTACCCTTAGCTGAACAGAGAGAGAAAACTCACCCAATGAAAGCCAAACATTCCTGGGATTCTGAGACGTCAGATAAACTCCAACTGCAGCCGCCAAGCCGAAGACAATACCGGCGACCAGAGAGGTGACGCTGCCTGTAGGGGTTGTCATTTATATATATTTATATATATTGAACAGCATCCAGCTAATTTTATGTATTTTTTCTTTTAAAATATTGAATCGGCTGGGTCAAGAACTGCAAGTGGAGATTAGCACTTAAGAGCTGTAACTGCATACAGTGCATATCTCCTCTGATGGTTAATGTATACTGTAGATTGTCCCTGTTTTTAATAAAATAAATCGTCATATTTGGGTTGATGTATTGAGAACTGATGCCTTATAAACTGAACTAAATTGACTTAAATAGAAGTAAAAAGTATGGTTTTAAAAAACTAGTTATTACTCATCCTAGTGATCAAGCATTGAATCAGATTTACACAAGTTAAAATTAACAGAAAGCAGAAATATATAAAGTAATTTTGGTTAAAATAATAATTCAGAATGCTCTGCAAAGGTTTTACATGTTTTATTCTGCCAGGATGAATTCTCAGTTCATTCGTGGAACAATTTTGGGACTACTGAGAAGATCCTACAGAGGCGTATTAGGGTCGTTGTAAAGGGAAAAACAGGAATACGTTTCTGCAAAAAAAAAAAAAAAAAAAAAGTTCTAGAAATAGCAAAGAAATTTTAGATTTTGAAAAGTAAAAAATTTGCTAGAGAAAAATCTGAAATTTTGAGATCAATCTCATAAATTTTCCAGAAAAAACATGAAAATTTCTGAGTTTCAAACCTCAAAAATTTAACTTTTTTACACAGTACCAAGAATGGAATAGTTTTTCTCCCTTCGTAAATAAAATCAGAGTTCACTCCAAATATTTAATTTGCATATATGTAAAAAAGCCAGAAGTAAAAGCTACTAAACTCCAAATAATAACTTTTAAAGACTTTTAGAAAGTCTTGAAAACTGTTGACAAAGACCACTTCAAAATATTACAAAAAATATGACATTTGGAGGGGAAATAAGACATTAAGCAAGGATTTAAAACTTTGGATTTTGTATCTGTAGGTGTTTTCCTGTTCTTGTAAGACTGGAGAACTTTTAATCATAACCAATTTTACAGATTCCTCGTTAAACTTGAAGTATAAACTAGTTTATCTTCACCAGTTTTGTACTTCAAGACCGTAACAGTACATGAGGTTTAAACTATTTGAAAAGCCAACCGGATTTCTGAACTTATTTCTCCTACCGACAAAATCTGAGTTTAAAAGTCTGTTAATATACATCTTTTAAAAAGCATACCTGCTTTAGCGTAACCTATGACTCCTCCTGCTGACACAAGCAGAGCATAGCCGAAGCCAATCCAGTCCATGAAGTCCAGCTTTTTAAGCAGCTAATCCCGAACCGAAAAACAAAACCTCACAAGGTTTGTGATAATCTTGTATAAACTAATCGTGCATAAAGACAGTTTGTCTTTATTCGCAAACTGTCATTAGTTTTAAACAAAATGCGTAAAAACGATTAGAACACGTACTATTACACTAAATTCGTGAACTAGCTGTTTCAAAACACTTCCGCCTAAACGGAAGTTGGTCGCTTTCAAAATAAAAGCTGACAGATTGAAGTAGTTCCTTATCTGTGAACTTCGTTTAAAACTTGGATTTTATAAAATATTAAATTAAAAACCAAATAAATTAATGTTGCTATAACATATTTTAAGCAAACCGTCCAGAGCTTATGAAACACTTCATCCTGAAAGGAAGCCGGACGCTTTCAAAATAAAAGATGAGAAATGCACTCAGCTAAACGTAAGCGTAAAGTTTGATTTATTAAAGTTAACAAACTGACGTAAGTTTAGAATCACCAACGTAAAACCTTGTAGAAACTATAATTAATTCATAAACTGAATATTTGGAAAGCACTTCCGCCTCAACGGAAGTTATCAACTTTCAAAATACAAGATCTCACAGATTGCACTCATTTAGGAACTAATCTTGTATAAAGTCTAAATCAATATTATAATTAAAATATATTGCTACAAAAGGTGTTTACATTTATAAAGAAAGGTGGTGGTTGTGTGTAGGTACCAAACATACATATAACTTTAAAGCACAAAAATTAAAACAAAAAAAAGAATAAAATATCCACATGAAATCTAAACAAATCTGGCAACTTCAAAATGCAAATATTTGTATGGCACAGTAAGTTAACATAAAAGCATGAATGGGCTAAGAATATCTTTTATTGTTTGACAGTCTTTTGTCCGCCATTTTTCTTCTTCTTCTTCTTTTTGGGTTTGCTCTCATCCTCTACAATTACTTTTTCTGTTATCTCTCGGACTCTCTTCTTCCTGGCAAGTTCCTGAGGAAGTTCTGAGGACAGTGATGGAGAAAAAATATTTATTTAATAAATTTAATTAACCCATGCCATCATGTTTAAGTGTTAACAAGTAGTCCATAAAGTGAGATGAAAGCTGGATTCCACCTTCAGTTGTTGCAGCTTTAGACGGATCATTAGATATCGGCTGCATTGGCCTCCACACGGCGAGGCATGTCAGTCTAGCTGTTGTGTTCACTTCCCCCAGTAGAACAGGAGGCTCCAGCTCCTGATCACCAGCAGAAAAAGTCATATAAAATATATTTACCAAAGCGTTTATATTAGCTCTCCTGTCTTTAATACTTTGTCAGACCCAATAAGACACCAATAATATAAAATTTCATAAAGTTGAAACACATAGAGACTTCCTGCACTGTTTTCTATAGCTCACCCCAGTTTTTCTATATGACGTAGGTGTAATGGAAGATGGTTGGACCTATATTTGGTGAACTGTAATTATGTTTCTTTTCTATTAAGAGCTCTGAAGTTGACTCGTTTTTAGTTTTATGGTAAAGTCTACCATATTTGTCTTGGTCTTTCAAACTAAATCAATGTTTATGATGGTTTTTACATCCCAAGGCTGTTGGACGATGTAGAAATTTTAAGTTGGGAAGCCATTTTCTTGTAATCTTTTCTCGATTTATGAAAATTAAAACATCTACCTTACTTGAATGGCATGTTTTTCTCTCTTTACTGTTTTGAAGAGCTAAAAGGAATGGGTTAGAGTAATAAAAAGCATGAATAAATATTGTTAGTAGGTCATTATATTTGTACCAAGTGAAACAAGAAGTCTTAAGAGTAATAATTACAAGTTTAGAAAACCAGATTAACTTAACCAAATAAATGTACCAAAAATAATGGTTGCAATTTCCAATAAATAGTGTGAAATAATGTTACTGCCATAAAAGATCCAATTTATTTTAAGTTTTTTTCCACCCATCCCATCCACAGGTAACAGTAAATTCAGTAACAACTGCCCAATAGTGTCACTAACCACAGATTTTGAATTCTGGTGTCAGAATAACACAGACGTACCTCTTTCAGATGGATTTTCCACATTTTGATGTAGCCGTCATTTGAAGCCGTTAAAAGCACGCAGTAATCATATACAATCAAACTGTCGACTGCTTTTACTCTGGAAACACAAAGAGATGCAACAATAACGGCGAGCACTTGTTCTTCAGTCGGAACAATTTAGCCTAAAGTTATTTATAACCCTGGCAGATTAAAGTTTAGTATTATCTTCTAATTTTACCAACATTTTTCTTCAAACTGAGCTGACCAAACTGAGCCCTGACTTGGATCTGACAGAAAATTAGTGAAGGTTATGATTGCGGTAATGCCAATAAAGACTCATTTCCATTAATAATACAGAAAGTTATAAATGACTTAAACATGTTTCGATAAAATGTTATGAAAAATGTTTTTTCCAAATGTGACATTCTGAGCGATACCCATCTCTATTTTCAAGTAAAAATAATTACTTTGTATTAATACAACTATTTTTAAATCTAAATCAAATCATATTATGCTGAACATATTATGGGAGATGTAACGCATAACCATCAGGACAATCCTGTCGCACTGAGCAAACTCACAATAACAATAAACCTGCTAATAAATCATATCACAGTGTACGATTTAATGCACTGCTGGTCAATTATTTCAGCAGATTCTCAGGAAATTTACCTCGTTTCATGAGCCTTGAACTCAGAAACCCATTCAGCTTTTTCCACATCACAGAACCTCACAGTTTCATCGTCTCCTGCGACGGCCAGGACGGAGTTCTGAAAGACAAACAAGGTTCAGAACCAGAGCTGGGCAATAAATCAATAACAATATACATCATGATCGACATGTGATCAATATCAACAGACATATTCAATAATTTCTGGGAATTCTGGGGGATTTAGGCAGAGGAAAAACTTTAGCTGCTCAACCTCTCACGACACGGCTAAGCAAAGTTGGTGGAATCCACTAACTCACTCACTCTTTGTTTACCTGGCAACGACCTATTGAGTAACTAACAGAAGTAGATCCTGCCACTGTGCCTCATAACTGCTTAAAAATAAAAAACAACAGCATGAATAGAAAACTGTCGAAGAAATAGGAAAAGTCATGTGACCTGTTTGTCATTATTTCAGATATTTAAACAAATAACTAATCAAGATAGACTGATATGAAACCCTTATATTGTGATACTTTTTTCAGCCATATTGTCCAGCCATAATAAATAGTTTAATTGAACAGTGTTTTTACTGTTTTTCCTGCATTATTTTTACTTCAGGAGAGTGTTTCAATTCCCTGTCAGGTCAGAACGAAGAGAATATTTTTTTTTTTCTTTTTGAGATTTTAAATTTTTTCATTTTTCAAAAGAATATGCTTAAAAATATCCTGTAACAAACCAGACAGAAAATGTGTGAAAAATCAGCCAAGGTCCAAAGAAGAACCAAAAAGAAAAGAAAACAAAAAAATCATAGCTACTCCTTAGCGTTTGATTCCTTTCATCCATTCATAATACAGAGTTTTGGTGTGAAAACTCACGTTTAAGAATTTCACAGATGAGATCCTCTTCGGGTTTGTGATCGTTCCCGTAACAGATGCCGTCTCCAGCTTGTAGATATCAATTTTGTCGTTCACCACCACCACATATCTGTCGCCATCTGGAGACCATCTGACAATGTGAGCATCTGAGAAAAAATATAAAAACAAAGGGCTTAATATCATCCCTGCATCACAAGAGAAATCCAAAGCTGTTTTTATTTTCATCTAAATGAAAGCTATACTCACTCTGTTTGATGTTTTTGATAAAAGCCGACCTGCCATTGATGAGATTCCAGGTTCTTTAAAGATAAAAAGGACACACATTTTTCTTTTTCTATAAATGAAGAGACTAAGTGAAGTGTTAGTACACATTTTCTAAATACTCTTCCACTCTCAAATTTCCAGAGTTCTCAGCTCACTTTTTTGTTACTGTTAAACTACAAATGTTCACAATCATTTTTTCTGCAAAGGTCAGGCTTTAAATTTAAATGAATATAAATAAAATTATATAGGTGAGTGAGTGAGTAGATAAAAGGATGTTGGATTTAGACTTGTCACGGTAACAGATTTAGCTGGATGATAAATTGTTCAAGAAGTTATTGTGATAAATGATAATATTGTTGTTCTGAGACCATTTACAAGTACAGTAGGAATATCCTAATGATGTAACGACACGTTCTCAAAGATCAATCAACTTTAAGTTCTAATGAACATTTAACACTGGAACTGGAAGACATTTTATATATCCAAAATAAATAAACAAAGCAACAGAAGCAACAAATAAAATTAATTACAAAGTCTCTGTAAACAAAATTGTCCTTCAAAAAACGGGATAGATGAAACCAAAGAACCAGAACAAAAAAATTTATAAATCATGCAGACGGAAATTTTTGCGTTTGTTCCAACTTACCATGCGATTAATGGATTTATTGCTTATAGATCAATTGACAGAGGTAACTAATCAAGAAACAGAGGGACGGATGGATAAACAAATGGCAAAGTATTTAAAACAATAGGACACAGAAAAAAGCTTGGAAAATATTCCCTTCTCAAAAATACTCAACTATTCTGAACCAAAAAAAATTGCCAAAATTTTCCAGCCTGTGTCTGGAAGCTGAGAGTAAAAACTCAGGTGAGCTGCGAATTTTACCTCAGAGTCTTGTCCGTCCCGACCGATAGCGCCAGTTTACCCGACGGATGGACGGAGAGCGAAGTGACGTGACCTCTGAGGAAAATGAGACGAATCAGGATCTTCATTCACAACAGACAACTGCAGCCAAACTGTGGGAGGGTCACACTCACTTATGAGCTTTGATGGTCGTCATGCACTCCCACTTCTTTGTGCTCCACACACACAGGAGACCATCTTCCCCTCCACTCAGCAAGTGGGACGAACCATAGAACTCCAGGCAAGTGATGGTACCTGTGGAGCAAAGGAGTCATAACAAAGAAATTTATCATCAACTATAATTTCATGCAAAATAAAACTAAAGTCAATGCATTTTCTGGCTTCAGACAATCTAAAATAAGCTGCTCATACCTTCATGATGCAGCAGAGCCCCATGTTCTGTTCTCTTCTTCATGTCGTATAACTGTATAGTTTCATCTTTGCTTCCCGTAACCACAAACCTCTCACTGGCCGCCACAGCTGATACTGAAGCTGTGTGAGCGTGATGTGTAAAGTCAGGTTTGGCTGTCCAGTCCTGCATTCAAACAAACAAACAAATAAGGAAAAACATCGCTTTGTGAAATCTTAAAATATTGAATTCTCCAACAAGAGGTACAAATTACAAGAAGTTAGTAAAGGCACAATAAATAAAAAAAAAAGACATGATAGACCAAAACAAAAAGATTTTTTTTTAGCACATCAAAAGTTAAATCTATTTCACAAAGACTAGAAAGCATTCACCCATGTTATTCTTCTCCATTGCTTATTCGCAACAATATTTATCTATCTTAACAAGCAGCAACTTTGCTATTTTAAAATCATCAAAACACAGATGAACACTTCATTGTGTATGAAGTATCAATAATTTCCATAGATGCATCTGGCTGTTGATTTGAGATTAATTTAAAGAATTTTTCCTTCCAGATTCTTTAGTGCATTACCAGTAGCAACACCTCAGTCCCACGACATTATGCTACCATTACTATATGGGAGAGTGTTCTTAAAAACTCTCACCTGTTCCAAACATAATTACAATGAGTGTTATTAACAAATTTTGATTTATTATTTGACTGTCTGAAAACGTGGATCAGAGCATGGGTGACCAGTTTACAATTTCTCTACTCAACACAGCATGACACTGCTATTACCATGTCTAACAGTTGGTGTAGTCTCCCTAGGTTCTAAAGCCTAACTTTGACTTCTCTAAGTATTGACGTACTGAATATTATCTCCACGTTTAAAATGAATAAGGATAAATGTAATACACACGTTGGTTGATGAGCAAATTACAATATTATATCAAGAGATCGTACAGTGCGTATTTCAAAGCAGAATAGTAACATTTTCCTGCAGTCACAAAATCACAAGTCTACTCACGTTTTCCCCCGTTTTTACTCGGTATCCGAAAGTAATTTGCTCATAGCTGCCAGCGATGAGCTCCAGCACCGCTGCCATGCTGTTGCTGCTGCCAGTTACCTACAAGAGGAATGAGCTAGCAAGCTAATCCCGTTTCTATAACGTTCTCGACTCAGATATGTGCCACCCGATTCAAGTGACAACTCCTTAAATCCCACAGTGACACCTATGTAACCGGATCCTTTCTGTGTAATTAAGGACAGAATGAACAACTCAACAAGAATCGAGTTTAACCCACTAAAAAACGGCATGCGTGACTGTTTTTTTTAAGCTACACACGCCTATGACTACAAAACAACGTGTGGCGAAAATGCGCATGCGCTGACCGTGATTCCTTCCGCTTGGTGGGGTTTTTCAAAATAAAGGTTTGTTTGTTTCTTATCCATGTTTTCACCATTGGCCAATGTAATTGAAATTAATGCAATAAACGTACTTAAAAGTTTATTTAAACTGCACAATAACGGCTAACGGTTAATAATGACTGTGGATTACTTTAGCAAGCCTAAATTGATTTATTGAAAAGATCAGCTTATAATGAATTTGAAGTGTAAACTATGTGAAATGTATTTTAGTTTTATTCTTATTTCTAAAATAACTTAATACTGGAAAGTCCGGGATAAATGAAGTACTATTGCCGTGTTTCTACCCTGAAAAGATGTGAAAAAGTATAAATGACGAAGCCGTTTGTCGAGCAAAAATACATTTGCTTTGTTTATACTATCGAATTCTTTTTACTATTTTAAATGTAAACTTAGTGCCATTACATACGATCAAAAAAAGAGTTTTGTTAGAGACTAAAAAAGCTTCACAACTGTTACAGAAGACCGCCGAACACTTGGAAAATCCCATTTCTCTCTCTCCTAACTTCACCTCTGAATCAGAATTAGACCCGCCCATCTGATGACGCAGAGCTTGGGAGGGGGATTGTGATTGGCTAATGTTTTCGGAAACGTCAAGATTGACGGCTCAGATAACTGTTGCCTGTAGTTTAATGAGTGGATGTCAGAAGTCAGGAGGGATATTTCTCGCTAAAAGAAACCATGGCCAGTGGGTAAGCATTGACTCCAAACTTGCATTTTTGTTTTTCGCTTTGTTTTCCCTTTAGTTTCTCCTAAATGTTAGTTTTCTCCAACATTTTGAGATACGTCCGGGTATAAAAGCTTATACATTCAAAAGTGCTTAATGTAGACATGTAGTAATAACGCTGTAAGATTAAACTTCTTCTTGCTTTTATTCGCATATTTTCTTCTCAAGTCGAGCTGTATCTTTCTTTTCACGACTAAAATCTGCACTAAGTACAAAGTGTAGTTTTAAAGCGGTAAATATGTGGAGATTTTATTCAGGAATGAGGACCGTTGTTGTGGATGTGACTGCTGCAGGGTCTGATACTGATTAGTGGGTGAAATTATACAACAGAGCAAACAGGACGTGGTTGATTTTATAGCTCCTGCTGATATTTTCAGATCTAAAGAAAGAACAGAGGAGTTTCTGTGCCCCTTCCTGTCATTTGGTTCTTACTCACCATGTGCAGATCCTACATGACAGAGAGGGTGTGGTTTTAATACACAGTTTTTAGTTTTCATCTACTGTTTCTAAGGGAGAGAAAAAAGCTGTCGTAAGACTGCAGAAGGTTTTCCCATGCGACACACCTGTTTGTTTTCCACTCTGTCATTATACGTTTTCCAAGAAAAAAGCAACGCAAAGTTCTTGGAAATAGACAGGATTTTTCTGCGAAAAGCGTTTAACTGAAAATTAGATGAAAGCTTATTGAACCAGGCGTCTGCAAAGTCTGAAACAGAGTTTGGAAAAGAAAGGGGGATTACCTAAAACCAAATCTCTGTATCTATGAAAACAAAGCCAAAACAGACTTCCTCTTTATCACTAACGGCTCCAAGGTTACAAATATTTTTATTACCATAAAAGCTGCAGAGGCTGATATGGTCATGCAACTTTTCTTTTTATCTCCCACCATTTTCCCGTTTACTGAGGAACTCAACACCATTATCACTAAAGGTGAGCCCCACCTGCTCACCTGTTGTGATACACAACTTGAAAGCTGAAACTACGTCGCCTTGCAACCGTCTTCATAACCCTTGAAGGCTTCTTAGGTTACAGCCATAAAAATCTGTGTATTTTATTTGGGATTTTATGTGACTAAGTACTGCATAATGCCTGTCCTCCTGAGTTAACACTGTGTGGAACTCCATGTGATAAAAGTGATCTTTAATCTTAATGCATATCTTATTTGACAATTAAAACGCTATTGAAAAAAAATGGTGCTATGAGGGCCAACTCATATGTTGTGTTTGTTTATATGTGTTGGAGAGATAGTTTCTCTCTCCAACACATGGAGAAGCTGGATCTTCTCTCCAATTTTTAACAGAAATTTACTCTTGACATGTGTTTGTCTTATTGATCTTGCCTGCTTCTACAACTCGTGATTAGTCAGTTGTCTTTGCTTTTTTCCCCAACAGTCGACAGGCTAACCGGGAGCTGACTGAGGTGCTGAATAAAATCTGGCAACTGGACACAAACCGTCTGAAGCCGGGGACTGACTACAAAATCTCCCTTCAGGTCAGTCCTCCACATTGCAATAGATGCAAACCTACCTGGAAGAGAACTTAGATTAACTTCTAACATCAACACGTGAAAAGCTCAGTCCTTTCTGCTTGACTTAACATCAATAAATAAGTATTCTTTTGGATTAACTAAATCATTGAATAGCAAAAGGTGCTTAATATGAGATTTATAATTAACAGAATTTGAAACAGGTGAAGCTAAACCTGCGATTTGGAGAGTTCTTAATAGAACTTTACAGAGAAAGAATGTTTTTCTTTTATCTTAAATGCAAAATGTATATATTTCTTGTACAGTTTTGGCTTAGTTACTGCTCTGAATATGTTGTTCTTTCAGCAAATGGCCTTTTTCGAGTCTGTATAATCCAGTCAACGATTAATTGATTATTAAATTAATTGACGATTATTTCAACATCGATTAATCGTTTCAGCTCTAATTGTGTGTAACGACAAGCTCTGTTTGCTTACCTGTATTCTGATTCTTTCTGTCTTCAGGGCAGAGCGGGTTATGTGGCTCAGGGCAGCAACTACGCCAGAGATCGGGCCCACGCTCCTCTCTTTGAATACGTCAATGAGGGAAAACTGAAAAACATGGAGACGTTTGCTCGTAAGTATCAGTTTAACATCATTTTGTTTTTCTAGAGCCTTGCTTTTACCACATCTGATGTTTATGCTTGTAACTTCAGATTTTATCAACTTGCTGGACAACTATGAGGTGTCTACAGGCGTGTCAGAGACGGTCACTTCAGAGGAGCTTCAAGAGAATCGGCTCTTTATTGACGCCATCATGGAGACAGAGCTCATGAAGGTGCAAAAGCTTTAGAGCTGACTTGTGACTTGGTACAAGCTCCCATTACCAAAACACATAACTATTGTTCTGTCTTATGTCAAACATAACATCCATTTGTTCAAATGGATGTTATGCTTTAAAGGCCAGCTAATAATCAGACCAAAAAACAGATTCTTAATGTGAGACTATAC
Source organism: Girardinus metallicus (assembly GCA_903067095.1). Lineage (NCBI taxonomy): Eukaryota > Metazoa > Chordata > Actinopteri > Cyprinodontiformes > Poeciliidae > Girardinus > Girardinus metallicus. The sequence goes on from CAEGAE010037363.1 coordinate 35,213, forward strand.
TGTTAGATTTTGATTTATAAAATATTCAAAACAGTTGGAATTTTTTCACTTTTTGTCACATGGCAAAGTGTGAAGTGTTGCTCTTATTTAGATGCAGCAACAACTAAATTGATAGGAATGTCAAGAGAAAATTAGCAAGTCAAATGTACAAAATCTACTTAACTGCAGAATATTTTCAAAAAGTGAAAATTTGATGGTAGTTTTCACACATTTAAAAAAATAATAATTACGATGAATTTTGTTTTTCAACTCGTAGTATGCTCACAACTATCTGGTAAAGAAAGGCCAGTCGCCTGCGGACCGCGGACAGTTCAAGAGACAGCTGTACGACATCTGGTTTCGCCTCTACCACAGAGACAGGAGTGGAGGGTGAGTGTTGCTCTGACAGCAGGGGAATATTTGTAATATTTAAAAAAATATATTAATTTATTGTAAGACATGAAGCTTTGTTCACCTGAAAGCTTACAAAACAGCAAAGTAAATTGGTGCTTTAGAATTTATCTAGAAAAAGAAATTTAGGGGAAACTAAGTGCACTAAATGTTTTCAAAAGTTAGCAAAGCAACTAAACAAAAAATTATCTCCGCTATTAGCGCATTAGCATTAGCTATACACTACTGTATATAGGTTGTTTAGTTTACTGATTTAGAAGCTGACAGATATATTGTACATGGTGCTTCTGTTACTCGACAATGCAAAGTTGTTAAGGGGAAATAACTTATGAAATATTTTAAAAATATAATTTAATTAGTGAAGAAACAAATGCACTCTTTACTGTTTCAGAGAGGATTCTTGTGGCTTCGAACACGTGTTTGTTGGAGAGACCAAACATGGCCATGAGATCATGGGTCTACACAACTGGGTGCAGTTCTACCTGCAGGAGAAGCACGGCCATGTGGACTACAAAGGCTACAAAGCAAGAGACAACAAAGACACGGTAAGAACATCATGCAAGTTTTCTATTCAGTTAGGAAAAGAATGGAATTTGATTTAATCAATCATTCTGGATAAGTATGGAAACAATTGTGTGGGTCACCATGTTTGTATTTCCAGACATTATTCCCTGTACCATTGTTGGATAGACTGGTGGCATTTTTGACAGTAAATTCATAGTAAACCTTTGTATTCATGCTTGGGAAGAAATTGGTCCAAAAAGGACCAAAATTTGGTTGCAGAAAATGTGCTCAACTTGATCAGTATACAACATCTAGACGGGTCTTAAAGGGAACCATCACTCAAAATTCACAGTTTGGACATTTTTATACTTCCATTTGGGTTTTCTATTGCTTCTAACAAACAACCCAAGACCTTAAAAAGACACTCAGCTGTTTTTGGGAAATAGCTTAATATTTTTTGGTGTTTGGAAAGTGAGCTGTTTCAAAAATCTCCCCATAAAGTCACATGTGTCGTTTCTTAGCAACCCCAGGCAAGCCCAACCCCATTATCTAGCAACAGAGATGAGTTCCAGAATGTTTGGTCAGCTGGTTTTATCGCTGTATGCGCTGTACAATGGCTGCTGGAAAAGACAAGTGTTTTATTGTTGACTTACAATCAGAAACCACTTGCTGCATTCTTGTTGGTTGTGCAGGAGGCTCCAGTTCTGCTTTTCAAAGATGTATGGTTGTGCAATTGTGCATCTGTTTGTAGCTATTTTCACTCAGTGTAAAGATTGAGTTGGGGAGTGTGGCCAGCAGCAGTTTATTTGGATTTAAAGTGACAAGAGGCCCTAAAACAGTTAATAGGCAGAACTGATCAGACTAAAATCTCATTATCTACGATTACATTTTTGCAAATGAACATTATTTTGTATAGCCCTAACCTGTTTAAGAAAGCGTAGTGGTCACCTTTAAGCTCCATTAAACCATATTCTGTCTTTTTTTTTCAGCCTGATGAGGATGACCATGTCCTGAACTTGCAGTTCAGCTGGAAAGGTTTGGTGAAGCCGGTCGGCGGCTCCTTCATCGGCGTCAGCCCAGAGTTTGAGGTCGCTCTGTTCACCATCATCTTCCTCATGTCGACTGAGAAGATGACGTCAGTGGTGGTGAAGGTGGACGAGTACGTGCTGGAGCTGGTGGTCTATCGGCACGGCCGCTCCATCGGCACGTCGTACCCCAAACTGCTCAGCAGCAACAACAGGGATTTGTAATGTAATGGCCATGCTGAAAGCTATATTATATTGCCATATTACACTCTAACCATAAAACAAACATGGAGCAGGTTGTTTTATGTTCACTAAAACCCACGCCTTAAATATCTCTTAACCAGACGTTGACTAAAATGAAGGATTAAATATAGTAATCACATTTGTAACATATGCTGCCACCTGTTACATGATATGTATTTGTTATTCCTCTTATTTGTACTCAACTTTTAAGAATCTTTAAGCCAGAAAGGTTGCTTTTTGAAAAATGTTAATGTTTGCAAAGAGATTATGACTTTCATCTGCAGTTTCCTACCGGTTAATTTCCTCTACAGTATTTTAGAAAATAATGTAATCTGCTTGTTTGCTAGTATTTTTATTGAATAAACCATTTTTTTGTTTTGGTACCTCTGACTATGAAGCATTTTTTGTTTTGCTTTATTGAAATATTTTTTTTTCTTTTTAAATACTCACCTAATGGATTTTGAAGAACATGGTAGATGTGGACTCTTCAGTTTTATATTTTTTAAAAATTGGCTCTACTCTTAAACAATGTCATCTTAATGGAACAAAAAACGGGTGTAACATGGTTATTATAAACTATATGGAAATGCCACACATTCTGATACCTTGCACCTTAGACACTGTGCACCTTTTTCTTATTTTTTTAAATCTTTTCCAACTTTTCGTTGTTGTGCTTGAATACAACGACGTTTAGTGGCTTTATTGAGGGTGGCGATAGTGGCAGCAATGCCTGTCTGCTGGACAACTGTAGTAAGTTTCTGTTAAATCTTATTTTTCTTTTTTTAATTAGTCTTATGTGGTGGCATTCACAAAGTGATTTTTTTTTGGTTAACTGTAATCTATAATTATCCAAATTAACACAATGAAACAACAGAAATATATTATCTGTAGTTATGTTAATGAGTCTTACTTTTGATTTGAGTTCCTAAATATTACCTAATATTCTAAATTATATATTTTAAGTGTTAATAAAATTCTCCAATAACAGATGAATGTAATCTAACTAACGTAAACCTATGTAAAGTTTTTAATTCACGTATAGATGCGTTCAGCGTTGTCTGCCTGTCAGACATTACTCAGGGCTGCACTTTCACCTTTAGCTGCTTTCAGACGCCCTCTCGCATTGCGCATGCGTATTCAAACAAGCGATGTCAAACCGCAGCAGTGAAGCTGTTCGTGTGATAACTACCTCATGAACTGGTGAATGGACAGGTAAACAGACACTACGCTGAGCTCATATTGTAATATTTAAGTTAATCACTGGCGGTGAAGGCAACAAGTGGATTCTGGGTGTTAAATCAACTTTTAGAGTTGGTAAAAAGTAGCATGTTTGGCTAACACCTTTAGCTCTGGTCAGTTGGCAGATCGTTGTCACACAGCGACGGTTGGGAGCCACCTGACAACCGCTCACATGATTTCAACTACTGCAACCGGAATAAAGACAGCAGGAAACAGGCTTTTATTTTATCGTCTACTGTGTTTTGATTTGTAGGGCTAGTTTGGATCAGACGGTTGTCGCTGAAGGGTTTGTTAAACAACAAAAAGCCTAAAAAAAAGGCAACATGTTTGGCAAAAAGAAGAAGGCACCGATGCCCAAAGGACAGGGCGCTGCTGCGGCCAAACAGGTAACAACAACAACAACTTTAAAGCTAAAATTACGTTAAATACAGCAAGGAGGTGACTTAAATGTTAAACCTGAAATGTGTGGGATTTTGTTTTTAGATGGGGTTATTTGTGGACTTGAACCCAGAGGAGATGATGATGGGTGCGGAGGAAAACCTGGACGACCCGGATCTGGAGGCTGAACTTGCTGCTATTACTGGAAATAAAGCAGCTGCTAGAGGAAAAGCCAAGCCAAAGGGTAAAAGTGAGTTCAGAGCTTAATAGTTGGAGTTTTGTAAACACACACAATGATTCTGAATGGGCAACATATGTTACATTTTCTGTATATTTTTGTATTTTTTTCTAGGACTGTCACGACTACAAATTTAGCTGGATGATAAATTGTCCCAGAAGTTATTGCAATAAATGATAATATTGTTGTTTTGACGCCATTTTCAACTAATGTAATGCAAGAACACATTCTCAAAGATCAATTAACTTCAAATTCTAATGAACATTTAACACTGCAATTGGAAGACATTTTAAATAGACAAAATAAATAAACAAAACAACAGAATAAACAAATAAAATGAATTATGATGTCTTTTTAAACAAAATTATCTGTCAAACAAAGGGCTATTTGAGACCAAAGCACCAGACAGAAGACTTTTATCATTCACTTTTTGGTAGAAAGAGAAAAATGATTGAGCTTGTTTTAATTTATCATGTGATTAATTAATGTATATCTTATTTTAACAGGCCTAGTTGCAATAAGTTTATTCAGGCACTGATCAGACCTGACATTAACATTTGTCCCGAATGATTCTGATACAAAAAAAAACTTTTTTAGCTATTCCAACAATTGGATATTATGGTTTAATATTGTTTTGATTTGCTTGAGCTGATTCTGATCCCTCTGAGGAGACTATAAAATAAGAAGGCGACTATGCTAAGAATAGAGCCGACTTCACACTGTGTGCATGTGAGAACAGTCACTGTAAAGCACGGTTTTACTATTCTAAAATGATATGAATATGGAGGCCACATTTTTAAGCCGTCTGTCGCGTCTTATATTAGCAATTATTGATGTCAGTGCACCTAGAAGGGAATGTGGATCCTTACCTTAACTGATTTCCACAAGCTTGACATTTCTGAATCCATAACAGACCGACACTGAGAACTGAGCAACTGCTTTGCTGTAATATGTTCATTTCTTCCTGATATCTTGCTATCTAATGCGTCTTTGCAGCCGCAGTGAGCCACAGACATGTTGTAGAAAACACAGTTTTCTTTCCAGTAGTTTCTTTCATCTTCCTCTAACCTAATTTTTAACATTTGACTGATACCGAAATTGGCTCTGCCTTCAGTAAACACTTCCAACTTCATAAAGCTTATGAATATCTGATTGGAGAAACATTTGATCTTTGAATTTCTGGCAGCCTGTTGACTGTCTGATTATGTTTACTGACTGATTTGTTTGCGCATGTCTAGATATTGTGTAATCACTACTACAAGAAGTCACGTTAGCTGACAAAGTTCACATTAGGACAGCTTAATATTAGAAAAGTCTGAGTGAGATATTATTATTGAGTACTGCAGTGATGATGTCAGGTGAGATTAATATATTTTCCCAACAAATCCTATATTTTTGTTATTTTATATTTGTAATAGTTCAGACAAAATATGTATACAGATTGTTTATGATGCAAAACCTTTAATGGGTTAAACTATATAGCCTTACAAACATGATATAACCAAAGTAAACAAGCATTAGCATCGCTATCCATTCTTCTTCTTCTCTGTTTAATGGCTGCCACATTGGATCCTTTGTCTACTTCTCTCCCACTCCTTGTCTGTTGCACCGGTTCTTTCCATTTCCCCCTTCACACAATTTCCACTTTCTGCTAAATGCTCTGATATTCAGCATAATAATGAGGAATGCACCGATATAATCATTTGTGGTGATATCTACGATGGTATTATCTCTGATAACTGATATTTACCAATATTATATAGATTTATATAACATTGCTTGTTAATATTGACCCAGTTTTGCATTTGAGACCAAAACTGATGTGTTTAAAAATGGCCAACATTGATTGATACTAATGTTACTGCAGATGTAGCCCTAATAGAATGTTTTTGTAGTATTTAGATGGATTCCAGTGAGGAGCTCATTAGAACTAGTACCAAAAATCTTTATTTAAAATATGTGTTTTAAATGACCCTGGTGAATTTTAATGACTTTTATTTGTTGTTTTATGGCCTAATCGGCATCACATTTCTTCAGTTTTTAGCTCCTTTGTGTTTCTCTAAATCAATTTGCGATCAGGCTGCTAAACTAGCGATCACTAAAGGTGATTTGGAGGAAGACGAAATTTGTTTGTATTTATCGCCGGCCATGCAGGATCACATCATCCAGGATGGATGTTAATGATATGTCTGATCAAAGCTTTAAACTCAACTTGGTAAACAAACAAGGTTTGCTTCCTAAGAGCAAACAGTGTCTTACTTCACTGGAAAACAATGCAGTAATATAACTTCCAGTTTTATGACCTTCAAACAGGTGGGATATTTGCTTAGTAGTTTGTACTTTGATCTCCCCATGTTTTATAATAATAATAATCCCATTTCTTTTACTAATGCATCCCTGACCCATTAAAGACCTCCTGATGTTGGTAAAAAAAAAAACACATTGAGGCTTTCTGGGTCCCTTTTAAATTGGACCTGAATTGATCAAATACGATCGATATTCTGAAATGTGTTGGTCGAAGGATATCTCAAATTAATCACAGATTCATTCAGTGTCTTTATTGTTGAACTGTTTAAAGATTGCCTTGAGTCTGACTGAGATTCTGCAACTTACGATTAGTGTAGTAACCTATTACTCTGGAGATTAATTGGATTAAAAATGGGCACATTCTGCATATTTTTGCTTAACCATTCAAGTGGTGAAGCTGCAACTATAAGGAGTTTTGGTTAGGACATATTTACAAAGACGCTTTCTTAATTATTATTGTCTCTATGATTCCTGCTGTTAAACGCGTAAAAACCTGACTGCGTGTTTGTATGTCGTAGGCCCTCTGCCCATGGAAGACATCACAAAAATGGCTGACGAGTGCATGCGAGACGTGGATGAGGATGATGACGACGACAATATTGAAGATGATGAAGATCTGTTGGTTGGTGCTGAACATATTACGCACTCATGTCAGAGAAACTGATAATTTTGCAGTGGTCTCTTAATTTTTTCCAGAGCTCTATGAGTATTAGGGCCATAAAAATAAACAGTAAAGTCAAAATACTATGAGAATAAAGTAATAGTATTACCAGAATAAAGTTATGTTGCGAGAATATTTCAACTTCAAGACTGAAGTTGAAATATTATCAGAATAATATCATAATTTTATTTCTTTTATCTTCTTACTGTGGCTCTAATATTCCATCGAACCAGAAAAGTTATTTTCTTTTTAACTAAAAGCTACAACTAGGAGAAGAGGAGCAGAACTTTCTATAGGTTAGTAATAGTAAACATTAATTTAACAGTGTTAAATGATCGTTTAAGATCATCTAAGATCTAAAATGATCTTGCATGTCACTGCGCAGGTGGAAAACTTTCCATTCTTGTACAAGTCACGCCTGGTTGTTGATCAGTGGGCGCTTTCTTTCTCCATCAGGCCGAGCTCCAGGAAGTGGTGGGTGACGAGGAAGTTGGTGATGCAGCAACTCCTTCCTCCACATCCTCCGCCTCTGCTGACTCTTCTCAAGTCGAAACAGTCGAGCCTCCAGCTGCACAGGTGCGAAACAAGCAACACGTCAAATGGATTTTTTCTGTTTTTAGTTGTCGAAACTAGAAGGAAGGAATTTCTGCCCTAATTTCCTGCAACGCAAGTGTGATGACTTATTTTGGAAACAGTCCAACTGATAGTTGTTTCGGTTGAACTGCAGTTTAAATTTCCTTGCATGACTTTAATATTTTAAATGATTTGTGTCATTCAAATTCTAAACAAGCATTATTCCTTGGATTGTTGTTCCTGTGCAAGCAGCAGAGGTTTGCAGCTCACAGTTTGCATACTGACTAATTTATTCAACTCCATCTCTTTTCTGTGTTTGTTTACTTGTTTATTTTTTGCATGTGGCTGAACCAGGAAGTAAATGTCTCCAAAGCGGCGCCCGGTAGCCTCCAGCATACTCTGGAGGAGCGAGCAGAGATGTACAAGACGGCGATAAAGAATGCAAAGTCTGCTGGAGAGACATCTAAAGCCAGAAGATATGATCGGGGTCTGAAGGTTGGTAAAAATGCACCATGATGATGACGATACAACTAATTTAAAGGGTCACTTACATAGGATATATCTGAAATTAAAATAGACATGTATTTTTGTGAAAGATTTATTCCTCTCTGTTGGAAGGAAGAGAGACGTCAAATTAAAATATCCTTTGTTTGTTCTAGAAGTTGATAACACCAGATCTGATTTAAAACATGTTCATTTCAACAGTAAAGAGCCTCCTTTTTATTTTGTGTTCAAAACAGGGATAGCCAAGAGTAGAAGAAGTGATTAAAAAACAATTTATTCTGTAATAATGCTGCTTTCCTCTTGACAGACTCTGGAGTCGATGATAGCCTCTGTGAAAAAAGGAAAGCCTGTAGACGAATCGGAGATCCCACCTCCTGTAGCTACCGGAGACCCGACCGCCGCGTCTCGACCCGCTGTCCCTTCCAGACCCGCTCCCCCCGTCCCCGCGCGTCCTGAGGGGGAGACAGAGATGACCACGCTGCCGTCTGCCTCGCCCGATGCCGTCACACCCTGCAGTGAAGAAGAGCGGTCTTCTTCTACTAGCGTACCGACTCTGAGCGATCTTCCGTCGCCTGAGGAGACTCCAGCTAAGCAGTCAAAGCCCCGACCGACAGATTGTAAGTATTACAGTTAATCACATATTTTTTAATATAAAAAGAAGTTAAGTTTTAAAAAACAAGAGCCAAAAAATGATTTTTATCTTGTTGGCCAATCCTACTGGCATCTCTTTCTATCATCTTGTTGGCACCGATGCGTTTAAATTTAAACTAGCTTATTTGCATGATAAATTAACACAAGCTCAATAATTTCCGTTTGCATGGTTTATTGATTTTCCCTTTTCTCTCTTTCTACAAAAAAATATATGGAAAAAGCCTTCACTGGTCTCAACTAGGCCTTTTTTAAGGACAGTTTTATTTACAGAGACTTCATTATTTGTTGTTTCTGTTGGTTTGTTTATATATTTTGGAAATGTAAAATGTCTTCCAGTTCCAGTGTAAAATGTTCATTAGAATTTAAAGTTTGTTTATTTTTGAGAATGTGTCCTTACATTATATTAGTTGAAAATGATCCCAAAATAACAATGTTATAGTTTATCGCGATAATTTCTGTGACATTTTATCACCCAGCAGAATTTATCGTGACCTAAGTCGTTCAATACAGAAACTTTATTAATATAATTGTTTATTTATAAGTTTATTCTAGTTAAGCTATAAATTTTGTGTCAGAGACTCGTGCCTTTCATTGGTCTGAGTGGAATAGCTGACTTGTTGCCTGAATGAGGCCTTTCTCTCTGGTAATTGTTTCCTCCTCCGTTGCAGCCGAGGCGACGAAGGCGATGCTTTTGGAGAGGCAGAAAGAATTCAAGCTGGCAGCTCTGAGAGCGAAGAAGGAAGGAGACATGGAGCAGGCGAAGCTTTACTTCAGGACCAGCAAGGTGAGTTCAATCATCCTGACAAGCATTTTAAAATATCTTCTGTGTAAAACATCAAGTGAAGCTTCGTTTTTTTTTAAAAAAAGCAGTTAACTTTTTGGTGGACAGATCTTAAGAAAAACTGCATATATGCAGTTTTTTTTAAACATATATATTTTATAACTCCCGTGTTGCTTCTGCAGATGTTGTCTCTCATTTATTTGAATGAAATTCAGTCAGGTTGAGTAGAAAATGACCTTGTAATAATTTTTAATAATATTTTCTCCTCTTATCAGTTCAACGTTTCCCCTTAAACATTAACTGTTAAACGTTGCTCCTGCTAAAATCACGTAATATATTAATTATTATGGCTTATTAAGGACTTGGAGATTTATTTAATGTATTTTTATAGTCATGACAATGGTTTGTAAATGTTTTTTTTTTAATTCAACTAAACATATTTGGGGCAATCAAACATAAGATTTCATTTTGATCATGTCTGTTGTTACAGTTGGGCGTTTATTAAAAGAACACTGTGGTGGGAGATTAAACCAGAAATTCAGAATTAAAACCCCCTGAATTCACCAGACGTTTCCATTTTAATGCGGCTGCTGCTCAGCATTTTGTCTCTTTTTGCTGTCCTGCTTTTCATAGCGTAACACAAACCTTCATAAACACGTTTGTTTACGCTCAAAGCCTTTACCTCATGCAGGCCGTTCAAACCCAAGCAGTGATTTAAGCATATGTTATGCTGTTGTGCAAAGGCCTCAGCATGTTGCTGGCTGCTCCAGATTCTGCTGAGCAACGTTGTCCTCAGTTTGGACGGACTCTGGAAGATCATGAAGCTGCTTTCATCTTGCATTTTATCACTACTTAAAACTCACTGGACAGGTTCAGTAAGCAAAATTCCCATTATAAAAAGCAAAAATGGTCAAAATAACATTCTTAGTAGTAAAAATTCAAACTAAGGGTATTCATAGTTATGATTCGTGTTAGAGATTCACTCTTAGAGATCTAGAATTACAAAAACTAGAATGTCAATTTGAAGAGTGGGGTTCTAGAAATGTTGACTGTTTATTGGAAGAATGTCATTTTTTAAATCTTATTTATACTCCTAATATCAAAGTAATGTAAAATAAATACAAAGAAATAAATAAAAGAACTCAAACGAAAAACAATATTAAGTAATAAACTGTATCTACTACAAGAAAGTGGGTCATCAGAGTGGTTTTAAAATAAAATCAGGTCTTCTGAGTTTCACATATTCTACCCAACTACCACCATTATACTTGATTGTTTAGGCATGTGGTTGAGAAAAGCTGTTATTTTTTCCATTTTATTTATGTCAAATGTTATGTAGGGTTGGTTTGTCTGTGATACAGGAAGTATGTCACTCTAGAAATCAGAAATGCAATTTTCTTTTTACGAGGACGAGTAGATTTAGAGAAAAGCCTATTAAATGTGAAAATGGTTTGCCATAGAGCCAACACTCTGGTGTCTTTATTTAGGGTTTTCTTTAAACTGTAGTACTGCACTATTTTTAGTGGTATGAAACCATAACTTGTTCTAAACCCTGAAACCAGAACCAGTTCATGCCTAGTGTGTGTAGGTGTGTGTGTGATTACCTTGTGTAACAGATTCAGACGCCAAAACAGAAAGCAGAGCAAACGAAATAGACAGAAATGTAGATTTAGATCACATAAACAAGACATAAGCTGTAATTTGTTTTATTGGAATATAAAGGTATAGTCCTGTGCTGTAGGAAGGGTAACCTTATGTGATTTTAGTTGTAACCAAAATGTCAATATAAATAATAGAATGTTAGGAGAAACACTGTAAAGTTTCTCACCAGTCTTTAGCTACTTAACAAAACTGTTTTCCTCAGTCAGACGTTTAAGACGTTTGCAGCCTGTTTGTCGGAGCGTGTTGCTGCACTGCCAGATTCCCTCAGAGGAATGTGAAATGAAATATGCCAACAATGCTAGAGCTGACACAAGAGCGTTACTATTTGTTTTTTGTGTGCAGAACTTCGATGCAGTGATCGAGGCGTTGGAGAAAGGACAAGCAGTCGACCTCAGTGGCCTTCCTTCACCGCCTGGAAAAGGTCAGGAATGCTGGAAATTAATTAGGGAAGAAGATCTGAATCCTATGGAAGCATACTGCTGTCACAGAGGAAAATAATAAACACTATCACTTTATAATGTGATAATTATATTGGAGAAACATGATGCATATATAAATGTGACACATTTATTTCAGATAGTGTATTGTCCAAGCTGATTTTTCCTCCAATAACGTCTAATACCAGACTAAATTCATATTCAGATTCACTTTATTTTTGTAAATTAGCATTACAATAAAGAAAAGAAAACAAAATATTACTTTGCAAACCAATAATTTACCAAAGGAATGGAATCCCTTGCATGTTATTGTTTACATCTGGGAATTTTGCACAACGCTGGAGGGCAAAAAGACGATTATTTTACATGCCCTCCGTAGCGGCGCTGCTACGATAAAACAACTTTAAGTAAAACCAGGAGATATAGGTGGTGTAAATATAACGCAGAAAAATCTTTGAACAACGAGTCAAAACCACTTTTTTTCTCGCTCTCTGTGTCGCCTACGCTGCACACAGACTTGTTTCCATAGCAACTGACAATAACTTATGTTTCAGGATTCAACACCAAAAAACACCCAAACATTTCCCACACAAAAAACAAACATTCAATCCCTTACAGGTTTATGTTTTTAGGCTTGATATTTATTTTTTGATCAATAAGTGATTGCTGTGGTAGATTAGCTACCACTGCTATTAGCTAAGCTAACACGGCGGTGGTTGATTAGCTAATTTAAACTCCAGTTGTACTGATGATCTGTCAGAGTTGGTGTTTAGGTCGCCTTTTTATATTTTGTAACTGAACCAAAACACGCCGAGTTCCACAGCACATCTACATGTTACGTTTGTCAAAGTCAAGCTAGCATACCTGAACTACTTCCTTCTCCCTTGCTATTTTTTTCTTAATTAAAACTTTTTCCTGACCTTATTATCAGGTTGTCGTTGTGTTGACAATTAGTAGCAAATCACTGCGTCACTTTTTCTTTTATATATCGGGCCTACATTTAAGATTTAGCCCTTTATGTTGACAACCAATGCTAGTCATTGTCAGCAAGCAGCTTTTTGCCCTCTATCAGGAAGATGGAGGCGTTACGATGCTACGAGGTCAATTATAGCCAAGATTTAAACTTGCCTATAATTGAGAAATAAGAGTGTTATTTGTCTCTCTAAAAGAGTCTAAAAAGTGTGTTTTAACACCCCCAAATACCTGAACTTTCTGTTTATTTGGACTGAAGTTGTTTGAAACTAAATGTTCAATCATCCCTGAGTTCCTTATTAGGGCAACTTTTCACAAGGTTTATTATATCAAAACTGTCTTCACGTGGACTCAGGATTGTAGCTAACTGGATATAAATGGTTTGTATTGTGACGTGTTGTGAAATAACATTGAAAGCACATGACTAAACTGTTTTGGTGTGGGAAATTACACCAAATCAGAAATGTGTAATCTGTGTTTTTGTGCCTGTGATTAAATATTCACGTCTTGTGTTTCAGGTGCAGGAGGAATCTCTGCTGCAGTGAGCAAACCTTCATCTGAGCAAAACTTGCAGGCCTCCCAAACTGCTACTGCAGCATCTGGTAGTTATCAATTAAATATTTAATTTCCAGTTTGTTTGCTGTCTTGTTGTTACCAAGTTCCTAACCTCCTCTTTCCAGTTAACTTCTCTTTGGGATGTTTTATTTATCTCATGAAAAGTGACTTTAAAGAAGGACAAAACATTAATAAGGCTTCAGTGAATCTGGGAGGGAATCAAAAGTCGTTGTAAAAGTTACTTTAAACTCAAAAACATTTCTTTCTCAAATGCTCGGAGAGGCAGTCTGCATTTCTAGATGGTGGATTTTAACTAACTGTGGGAATGAAAGTGATGGTAACACCTGAATTCACTGATTTAGAGGGCTGACCCAATACTTATGGTGATACAGTAACAGTTTCTAAACTGTATGGGAAAGTTTAGAATTTGATTTAAGTATTTACTATGCAAATATATTGTATCCCTACAATTTATTTCACATCTTTTTGTCAAAAGGTTCATCCTTCCAACCATCCACCCATCAGTCCGTCCATTTGTTTGTACGCCTGTCCATCTATCCATCTATCATTTATCCATCTATCATTTATCAATTGATTTATTCAACTATAATCAATATATATCTATCTATCCAGGTGTCGTCCATCCGTTTAAATTCCTTAGAGACATTTTTGACCTACCTCTATAGTTACATATGGTATTTATCTTTAAGGAGTGAGCGATAAAAGAAAAGACTCTTTATGTTTGACTTTTAGCATAAAAAAACACAAGAACTTCGAGTTACTATTAACGTAAACTATCAACAGTCTTAAATCTCTTTGTTACGAGGTAGAAATTGAAGAAATAAAACTGTTTCAGGCCCTGCTGTTCCTTCGGCCCCCAAAGACATTCTGGAGGCTCTTGAGCAAAGACGAGTGAAATATGTGGAGGCATCAAATCAGGCCAAAGCCAGCGGAGACGACCGCAAGGCCCGAATGCACGACCGCATTGCTAAGGTACGAGGGAACGCCTTTTAAAGTCAGTACAGCAACTAGACTGCATGTTTTCAATGCTTCCGGACAACAGATGGATTATTTTTCACTTCTTTATTAGTGCCTTAAAAACACACTGCAAAAACATAAAATGTTACTGTATTTTGGTCTACTTTCTAATGCAGATATCTTAATTCTCTTGAAATAAATCAAAACTAACTTACAAGTAACTTTTCAGCAATATACAGAAGCTTGTACTTTCTTAATGTTGAAAAAATACTAGTTCACTTCTAACATGGAATGATGTCTTGTTATAAGTAAAATATTCTGCCAGAAATAGCTCTTTTTCATTGATATTAAGGAATTATTTACTTAAAACGAGCTCGTGTATCTTCCTGAAAATTATTTCTAAGTACATTTTGGCTTATTTCAAGTCAAGTGATTTTTGTGTTACCATTTACAATTTTTTTTTTTTTTTTTTTTTTTTTGTGCAAGAAATCAAGAACCAGAGTAATTTCCTCCCTAATTTAACTCGTAAATTATGTGGAAAGTTTAGTTTAATTTTGATAATGGTCAGTTTACCGTCAGACATGTAGAATCCAGAAATTACTTAAACAGAGCTTGCAGGAAGTAGGATAGAAAATCTACTTATTCTCTTTGTAAATCACAGCAACTTATTGTAACTATTAACCGTTTTAATCTCTCCTGCAGCAATATCAGAGCGCCATCCGGGCTCACAAAGCCGGGAAACCAGTCAACTTCGAAGAGCTTCCAGTTCCACCTGGTTGGTACCGTGTTGCTAATTTTATCTCATTTTATGGGTTTATGTCCCGCTTGGAGAGGCTGAGCTACAAAAAGGAGGAAAGCCGAGCCAAGCTACAACTTTCTGGTTTAACAGTCTGGCAGCAGTAAATTAATCGCTGGTCCATTTACCAAGCAGAACCAGTCCTGGTTCCTACAGTTGACTGGTCCCAAAGCATGAGCTGGTAAACTAGAGGAGTGTGTCATTGCTGTTGGATTTGTGTCAGCATCTAGGTATCATATAAGGGCTGAAACGATTCCTCGAGTGATTCTAGTACCTCGATTATTAAAATTCCTCGAGGAAAACTGATCCGCCTCGAAGCCTCGTTATATTACGTTATTTTTTAGCGCACCGTGTTCCGGCCGGGACTTTATTTACTCTCTCACTTCCGCCTGAGTTGTTGACGAAAGCTAAGTGTTAGCAG
>CAEGAE010037364.1:0-17334 GCA_903067095.1 Girardinus metallicus
ATTTTCTAAACTACAGAAAAGTAACTGTTAGAGAAGCTCAAATGTGAAAAATTGGACTGATGTTGATATGCGATAGTGACACTGCTGTTATGTTAGATTTACCAATGTTTTATTTGATCTTTTTTTATCCGATTACCCGATTAATCATAAGAATAATCGATAGATTACTCGATTACTAAAATATTCGTTTACAACAACCCTAAATCCTCCGTTATATACTGAAGTATAATTTTTGCCATCTCAAATCAATAAAATGGTTAGTTACCTTGCAGAATTTGAGATTTTAGACAAGAATTGTCTTCACACGTTTCGTTTCTCCAATCAACTTTTAAAGCTCAGTTCTTCTCTGAACAATTTTTGGATTTTCCTCCTTTTCTTTCTAGCGTCTTAGAAAAGAACGAAACATTTTCAGCTTTCATCCTTAAATAAGGGTCACCTGTCTAAACACAGAATGAATGACCTTATCTCCGTTTTAAACTCAAATGAATATCTTGTGAACCAGCGATGCTTGTTTCACTTTTGAGTCAAGATCACTGAACTACACCAGTTGACATCCATTTACCGCAACGCTGGGGGAAAAAAAAAAAGTAAAGGACAAGTCACCACTTAAATGAAAATGAAGAGTTTTATTATTTCAAAAATCACTGTAATAATCATTCATGTAGCAAAAATAAACAACATCAGACACACGTAGCTTTGTTGGGAAGAAATCCTATTTACACATCATGTCTCGCACTTCATTACTCAAACGGTTGCCTTTGTGGGAACTCGGCTAGTGGAAAGATTTTAACGGCGTTTCCGCACAAAGTTTGGATTTTTCTAAAATTGACATAAATCTGTGGCGCCGATAACGTCACTGCAGAATATTTAGTGTCTCCTAAGTTTCAAACATCTTTTATTCCAACATCTGTAATATTTTTAGAAGAGCATTATTTAATCATATTAGTTCAGCATTATAAAGTAAGAGAACGACTTTTTATTAGAGAAGATAGAAAAAAATTGATAAACTAACAATAAAATAATGCAAAAACATCAAAGAAAATAACAAAATACCCATTTTTTTAAATCTACTGTAACATACATATTCATAAATGTAAAAGTAAATTAAAAAATAAAAATAACCACACTTGAATATTTATTGATCGTCGTTATACTGCCACCAGTCGAACGTTTAATGACCTCTTTGATAATAGTGACTTACTCGACGAAAACCTAATCATGAAGTTCGAATTTATCCTAAACCTTAAGGAATTTTCTATTCAGCTCAGCTTGAACAAAATAAAAACAACAACGTGTCCTTAGATGCCCTGAAGAAAGCCAGCCCGAGTCTGGGCTGAAAACACACTTGGACACGACCGTGGTCGACTGAGTTCGACTCCTGCTTCGTTAGTCGAAGGAAACGTCTGCAGGCAGACTCGGTCAAACGTTAAGTGTATGTGAAAGTATCCACAGGTCTGTTGTGTTTACACTAGCAGCTTAAATTTAATGAAGGAACAAAAAAAAAAAACAACAGGTTTGTAGATGAAAGAGTAATATTTTCCAAAAAAAACCAAAAACAAACATGAGTGTGATCTAGTGTCCAACTTGTTCCACGCTACTTCTTGCGTAACACAAAGTAAACGATGGAGGAGATGAACGTCAAACCGAAGGCGATCCACGCCAGGATGAAGCTGTGGCCGTAGTTACCGAGGCTGTGCTCGTTGACGTGGAAACGGTCCGTGTAGATGGACGCTGCGATCATGATGAACAGGCCTGAAGAGGATGATGGGGGGGGGGGGAGAGAAAACAAACAAAAGAACGGTGACGATTTAGACCCGCCGGGAAGCGTGCAGAAACGTTCTTTCGAAGCGTGACTTACAGGCGAGGGCTTGAAAGACGCCGGAGACGGTGAACCTGTTCCCCTTCGGGAGGGTGAAGAGCTGAGCGATAAACACGAACAGGCCGATGATGGAGAAAATGCAGGCGAGCACGGTGGTGGCCTGCACTGCCTGGAGGTAGTCTGCAGGGGGAGCCAGAGAGAGCGACAGTCATCAGTAAGGGCTCAAATAAAAAGGAGGCGTGTGTGACATCATAACAGATTATTTTTATATTAAACAAGAACCCAATCTTCACTTTAGGAAGAGAAAAAAAAAAGAAAACATTTATTAGAAACATGTATATAACTTTCAGGTTGATTTCCTTTTTTGTCCCAAATCACAATCTATAAACTATATATAAATATATATATATTTACACTTCACAAGTTTATATCAATGGAAGACTATCCTAATTTTAGCACTAGCAGTGCTCTTTTTTTGTGGTGTTTCAAACAGGATTAATGTTTCTTTCGATTAGATCTCTCCGTTTTAAAAACAATATCCATCCAGTGCAAATTTGATCAGTCGAGTATTTTATAATTTTAAGTATAGATGAACAAATCCAGTTGAGATTCATTTAGAAAAAAACAACAAACAAAAAAAACTGAAATTGTTTTTTTCCTATGCTAATCAATAGGTGAACTCTTGTGAGCAAAGAGATAATGCATGGTTGGGAATCGAGGTGAAATTCATCAGTGTTTTGGGAAGACATCTGATGCTTACCTGATGGATAAGATTCTGGGAGATCGGTCAAGTTCCACTTGTTGCCTATCAACAGCCAACGCCCCCACACATCGGTCCTCATGGTGTCAGTTACCCACCAGGCCTGATGGGAAGAGCAAAAAAATCAAATCAAATCCTTTGACACAATCCATTTTATTATCCCATTACGTCAATGAATGAATTAGCCTTTGCAAAAGAGGCAACGTCAAGCATTACTAGGAGGCGTGTCGACTGAAAGGACAGATGCCACATAGCCGTGGTATTACTCAATACTCATTCCTCACCGCTCAGAGAAATCTCTGTGCAGGTTGGCTCGTTAAACTAACTGTGATCTGCCTCAGTCAAAGAGAAATGACGGGTATGTGGCCTGGAACGGAAGAGTGAAACGCTAACAGGAAAGGAATGAAAGTCTAGAGAGACGACACGCAGGTGAACAGACTTAGAGACCTGAGAGGCCGTTAGATTAGGTTATACGCTGCCAATATCTGCCCTGCAGTAGAGTACCCTCTTGGTCGCTGAAGTTCACGACTTAAAACAACTAAAATCTCAAAGTATTTTACGTCGATGCCATTTCATGAACCTTTAAAACCGTGGTCATGTTTGCATTGGACGGTTAGTTCCAGAGGATTCGATTTACATGGGAAATGGGGGGCGGGGGGGGGAAATGGTGCGCCACCAATGACTTTCCAGTGAGAAACAAATCGAGAACTGAATATTTTAAGTATTCGTTTGATACTAAGCAGAGAGAACATTTAGTTTAAAATTATTATTACTATTTTGTTGTTTTTGTAATACCTTCTCTCTTAGCTAGTGACACTTTATATGTTCTGTTGCTAGTATGTGTTTCACATAGGAAGATCAGAGGCGGTGCACCGCCTCCAACCTCTATTCTCTACGACGATCGTTGACGTAGTCATCCAAATCAAATATTTTGATGGTTTAAAACAAATGATAAAATAGCCTTAGCATGAACTAATATGATGTTTTTGACTGAAGTTGTTTTGAGATGCCAGAAGTCAACTTCAGTCCCCGCCCACCTTTGAACAAGCTGTTAGCTTAGCTTTAGCCAAATCTGGATTTAAGACTGTGTTCATATTAACCTGGATATTTAGCGAAACGTACATTATCTGCTGCGTTTGTATCTCAAATCGGATATTTTTAAAAGCGCTTTACAATGTCGCCAAGCAGGCGGAAATCCTGAGATAATTACAAGAACAATTGAAAGCGATGATGCAGAGACTCGCTTCTCACTTTTTGTGTTTAAAAAAAAAAAAAAAAATCACAACAATAATCATATCCCCCTCCCCCCTCCTCCCCCCTGCCCCCGCTAGAACTGAGCAAACCTGCGTGACGCCTTTTCACGTCAAGCCTTTACTTACATTGTCAATGGTCGCCACCAGCAGCAGGATGATGGCTGCGATGTGAAGAACCGAGAGAGCGATGAGAACCAGCATGATGGCAAACCTGGAGAACGGAAAGAAAACGGGGTTTGAAGCGGACAATTTTGAACGTTCAGCTGACGCTACAACTAAAACATCACGGACGGCAACCCGCTCGCTCTAAAAGGCTTGAAATCAAGAGGCGCCACACCCACTCGGGGCGTTTCTACTCGATTTCTAATTTGGGTTTTTTTGAGAGAGAGCCAGTGGATTCTCATGAACCAAACTCAGGTTAATGTCTATGAAAGAGGCGCTGCTTTGGGAGAGAGTTGGAGAGAGGGGAGGGGGGCTAGTAAACACAGAAACTGTTGGCAGGGATGGCCTGGAAGACTTCCTGGTGGGTGGATGAGTATGGGCTTGTCTAATGCTTGAAGGATAGCTGCCACTCCCTGAAATAACTGTAGCGTACACGCCCGGTTCTCTCACCAAGATGCTGATCCCTCCACACTCTGGCACACAATGCAGCTCTGCCTGCCTTAAAAAAAAAAAAAAAAAAAAAAAACCGCAGAAGCCATTTTGCTAACTGCTTCATGCTTTCACTGCAAAACTGTAATTACAGCTCGTGAAGAGCCTCGTGTACGCACGTGTATGCCGCGTTTGGGTTAAATCCGGTCGCGCGCAGCCACGCCGGCCGGGGTGGGAGACATCAGAGGTACTTGGAATGTGCTGGTTCGGTAAAGGAGCGGTCAAGGGTTGGGCCCTCCAAAAAAAAAAAAAAGAAAACCTACACATTCTGGCATGTTCCGTGTCATCATCCCAGCAAAAAAAAAAAAAAGGAAAAAGAAAGAAAAACCTCCTGAAGGCACGGGGCATCGAGCTGGCAGACATGTGACCAGACCCCGGGCATCGTTTCGACTTTTCCGCCTTCCGTTTCACCGCGGGAAACCACGAGATTCATTTTTCTTTTTTAGCTACCTGTGCAGCTTCAGCTTAAAGCGCTGAGAAGCTAAAAAAAAAACAAAAAAAAACACGTTCTTTTGATAAATTAACCAGATTATAAAATCTAGATGAGATCTTAAAAAAAAGATTCATCTGTGTATTTTCAGAAAGTTTAATCGAGGAATATTCGGTTCTTCCAACATTCACTCAAAAAAGCCAAACTTGTCAAATGTTGCTGCGGGGATTTTTAACGTCTGGCCTCGATGTGTTGCTGAGTTTCCAACCCCGGAAAATTAAAATAAATAAATAAATAAATAAAAATCTCACTTGCAATTTTAGAAGCTGGAAATTTATATTTTTTTTAATTCACCCACATTTTCAAGACAAATTTCAATGTATCCCCCCCATGCCTGGAAAGTTAAACCAGCAGTGAAAGAGTAACAGAGTGGAAAATTAAAAACAGGTTCAGGCTAAGGTGGACAGCTGAGTGTGCACCTTTCTTCCTCCGAATTTGAATTAAAGCATCCAAAAGCAAACCGTTAGAAGAAAACATCATCAAATGTGGTTCCTCTGCCTCGGCCCTGAGAAGCACAAGGGATAAACTCTGACTTACTGTTAGACGGCTGCTTGTCTCTTCCACGTCCTTTTCCTCCTGCTGTCAATGATCCTAATTCCAGGCTGCGAGTCTAAATGCACAAACATAAGAAACAACTCCTACGCCCACTTATACCCAGCCCTCTTTTACGTCCACACCCAGACAAGCCTCTTGTTTGCCTTTCACACAATCTTTGCCTCCTTCTCCTGTCTGTTCTGCCCATATGTTACTCTCTCTCTCTCTCACACGCACACGCACAAACCCAAGCAAGTCATTTTTTCCCCGCTTTGTGTTCGTTCTCATGTCTTTGCCAATCAGCTGAAGATTTTGTTTTTACTCTCATGAGGGCCGCTGGTGACTCACCGGCCATGTTGAGGGGGGAACTCCTAAAACTCTGACTGGGCGCACGCTGCCATGGTGACAGACTGCAAACCAGCTAAGCATAATCACAACGCCGTCGCCACGGGCGACACACACGCTTATATTTAGGCATGTAAACGATGACCCGTGTAGCTTCTTCCTCCTGATGTGTATAGTGCTT
This sequence comes from Girardinus metallicus, assembly GCA_903067095.1. NCBI lineage: Eukaryota > Metazoa > Chordata > Actinopteri > Cyprinodontiformes > Poeciliidae > Girardinus > Girardinus metallicus. The sequence continues at coordinate 6,034 of CAEGAE010037364.1, forward strand.
TCCCAGGGTGTTTCAGGATGAAGGCATGTCGCTGGTGGCAACGGGGCGGGGGGCAAACAGGGGCAAACGGGTGCAAGTCGTTGCCTAAGTGCAAACCGAGGAGGAACACGTTGGTATGCAAAGGGTGGAGAGGCTGGGAGACATTTTGCACTGCTGTGACATCAGTTGTTATTACTCATGGTCACCGTTTAATTCTCATTGCGGAGTGATGTGCTCCAAATGAGCCTGGTGACAGATTGTCATTTGCCTCTAAGACATGTTGTACCGTTCAGTTTACAGTGAGCTACAAAAGTAAGGCGAGGCTATAGCCTATTTGGTGTCTCACTTGTACTCTGGAGGCGCTTTATCATCTGCATAACGAAGCATTTCTCAGCGTTTTTTAGAGGTGGTGTCGAGTATTTGTCCCTAAACATCCAACTGGAGCACAGTTGAGTTTCCCAGATCTAAGTTGGGTATTTTGAGAGGGCAGGACTTAGCATTAAGCAGCTACCAGCACGTGTTCCCCGTTTTATGTCGTCTGTCACAATATAGTTATTAGATTCATATCTACCTTGAAAGCTTTTGATACCAGACATTCTTGTGACTAGCATGAGTAGGCAGCCCAAGTATAACCAGTGAGTTCTGGTACCACGTTTCAAGAATCCTGGGTTTGAATAAAGGAACATTTGTGTTTTAGAATCGGCCGATCAGTTTCAGACTGAAATGTAATTGGGAATCTTTGGCAAAACTGGAAAATGGATGTTAGCAGATGTTGACATGAAGTCCAGTTGACCCAGAGATATTTTCCAAATCGGAACAGGAGAAATGTTTACTCTGTAGATATGCAACGGTACTTTGTATTGGTAAAAAAAAAAAGAAAAAAGAAAATTCCCGGAAATTTGTGGTTGTACTTTTACAAGAAACGGGACACTGAGGGGGAAACTCTTTGAACTGCTGTAAACCGTCTATCCGTTCCAAAAAAAAATCTAATGGAAAAGTAATAAAAACAAACATCTCCCTGTTCATCATCAGCCTGCAGAGTCGTGAGCGGATCCCCGCGTTTCAAATCCGACACAGCTGAGGCGCAGGAGCAGAAGCCGGGACGTGCGGCGTCATTTCTTTTTAGTAGGTCAAACTAAACAAAATTGACATACTAAGAACAAAGTCAAAAACTAAAAACAAAAAAAAAATTAACCTACTTCACACATTGCCACATCCCAGCCAGCACACCTAGGTGGGCCCCACATGGGAAAAAAGAGGGCCGACCATATGGGTCCCAAATGTGTTTGTCCCAGGTTCCATGGTGGTGCCCACGTGGGGCAAACCCACATTCAGATTACGTAATTTACACATTAAGCAATACACGGTAAGCCCAACAGAGGAAAAAAACCTTCATAGAGGCAAATAAGGTGGTGAACAAAGACATCTGGAATGACGAGCACAGCTGACATGTTTCACACATTCACCCTGCCAGGGATGCTCTTTACTTCCTGTACTCGCTTCCTCAGCAGGGACTGTTAGTCTGATAGGAAGGTAGATGGAGATAAATTTCTGACAATCCTGTTGGCGGTTTTCCTTCCATCAGACCGGAAGGATACTAATGTGTTAGAATGGTCTAGTCAAAGTCCAGACCTAAATTTTCATGCAAATCTTCAGAAAGACTTGGAAATGTCTGTCTTTCAGTTAAATGGACTCAAATGTTTTAGTGCCCTATTAAACTTAATCCCAACAAAAATTACGATAAATTACACTGTAAAAACGTGTAGTTGTGTCTACCGACGTCTAATCTGTAAGTCAAAGAAATGTCGCAGGTTTAAGATTTTGAACTCAATTATGTGAGTTTTAAAAGACAGACTTACAGCTGTAAGTTGTGTTAACTTTTTCTTCATTATGTCACACCTCCAAAAGTTGAGAGAGCTCTGGCTTTTAAGTTAGTGTTTAAAAAAAAAAAAGAACTGAATGAGGGAGTGGGAACTATTTCCCAGAGTGCTTTGCATCACGTGTTTGTATCCTGTGAGAGAGATGGATGTGTGTTACACCGACCCACCTCTTGTGTGTTATAAAGGCAAATGTTTGTTCATCTAACTAAAATTCAGTAAATCGTGTTTTAGACATTTTTTTCATGCAAGTTGAGCCAAGAATAAGTAATCAATCTCGACTCGATAAGGTAATTGAGAATAATACAGAAATTTATCACGACAACTCACAATTGAAGATTAATGCACTATCAGAACTAAAAATAAATAAATAAAATAAAACGTTTTGACTAATTGTTTCTTGCTGAATCAATTTGTATGAACTTTTCATCTTTGAATTTAAACCAGAACAATTCTCCGATTGACTTTACTTGCATCTCCAACCTTGCTTGTCAAGCTAAACTCACCTTCGGATGTTTTACAGTGTACTTATTAAAGATCTGTGCCGGTTTGGGTCGGAAACTTTATGACCCCAGCACATTGAATAGCCAGCAATCAGTGATTGACAGGTACCATCATGTCAACCGAGCAACTGCGCGCGCCTGATATTCAAACATCTCATGCACCCCTCCCCCGACCCTCCCAAAAATGGACCCGGCGCCGCTGACAGAGAGTCTGAGCTCATCGTGAGGAGAATATTCCACCAACTGGACCCTTGGTCAGGAGAAAACACGCAGCCGGTTCAGACTTCAGACGGCTTGCCCGTGTGGCTGCATTCTGACCGGGTCGGAGGTCAAACGCAGAAGCCGGACGCGTAATTACATAACGGAGTGGGAGTGAGATGAACTGGAACGGATCATTCTGCGTTCCAGACGCCACACCTTCAAACATGCCAGCTTCGTTTTTATGGGAGGTCATTTTGAAGATGTGCAGCCTGGAAAACCTCAGACAAACACACCAAACCGAGATGAGTAACTCAGCCTCTGATGCATGGAAACAACACACGTCCCGCTTCACAACGTGACTCAAGATGGAGGAAGGGGAGTGTGGGGGGAGGGAAATAACCGAATAACTATGCAGTGAGGCATCTGGAGACCCAAACCGCTTCCAGGACGCGATGTGAGACGGACGGCGGAGGGTTGAGGATAAAAAGGACAAACCAGAATGCGGTTGGACCTGCTAGCGTTCTGGGTGTGGGCCACCCCACCCCACAGGTGAGATGAGGCAAGGTTAGCAACGTTCACTTTGGGAGAAATGCGCCACTCCCTGCCGCTTAATCTACACAGCTAGCAGCATGCGCAGAGAGCGTCTGAATAATAAATAATAAAAAACAAAAAATCCCAAAGGGAAATGCCTGTGGAGCGGCCACAAAAAAAAAAAAAAAAAAAAAAACCTAAGCAAAGAATGTTCTTTTTTAGCTTTCCTTCAAATCTTGGTTTATTTTAAGAAGAGGAAACGCCGTGAGTCACACATCAGTCAGCTATGATTTAGTTTTTTCTTTTTTTTTTTTTCTTTTTTAGAGTGGAAACCTATTGGATGTTGAGCCATGCCACAGCAAAGAAAGGGGGTGGATGGGTGGGTGGGACGGGAGGGGTTTGGTCATAACATGTTTTTAAAATCCCAGCAGAGGAAACGGACCAATCACGTGCCTGTGAAAGCCCTGGAGGAAGACCAATAGGAGAGGCCGGTGGCTCAGTTACCTGAAAAACCAGAGCGGTGGTGAAGTCTGACTTGCAGCCTTGCAGAGGGATTATAACCCATTGGACTCATTTTATCTCACTTCTTACGACCAACTTCATTGTGTTTTGTGGTGATTTTATGCGAGACGAACTTGAAATATTGCATTTTTTTTTTATTCGTTTTTTACAAAGGCACAAGTCTAAACCGACAAGCGTTATAGTAAACTACTGAGAACAAACCAATTATGAAATGACATATTATGCATTCAACATCAATTGTTAGCACAGCTTAGCATATAGCATTATCACTTTTCATTGCCTGTGATTTTCTTAAAGCAATTGAAATGACGATACATTTTTAGAAAGGCACATTTTTGTGATTTAAAATGCCACACCTTTTTATTCTCAGCCTTCAAAGTCTTGCTGCAAATTTTCAGAAGGAGTCGAAGCGCCGCGCCCGGATGCACCGATCCACGTTTTTCACTTCCGACACCGATATCCGATTCTTAGTATCTGCCGATACCGATCCGATACAGAAAAAAACTGAATTGACTGAGTGCTTTTCTTTTATTTGTTTTTTATTTTTTAAAAAGAACGCAGACATAAATGTACTGAATTATACATTTATTTGATAACTCTGCCCCAGTGCAACACACTCACATACATTGATCGCTTCACAAGCTTGGTCAAACATGTAAAAACAACTTTAATTTGTTCTGTCAGTGCAATTAGGAGAAACACAAATAATAAACTGAAACAAACAAAAACAATAAGTTGACTATCTTGCTCCAACGTGCAAACAAGAAACCGGAAAAAAAACAAGAAGTAAAGTTTTGAACAAAAATAATTTATGTTCTTCAAATGTTTCCTATAACTGCAGAACAGCTCCCCCCCCCCCTCCCATGTTCCCACTGGGATTTTGAGCCACTTTGAAACAATATTATTACTTCCATGTAAAAAATCATGTTGGTCAAGTTCAATTCAAAGATCGCTTCAAACCTAAATTTGTCAAACTCTAATCAGTGTGCCTATGATAAAAAAAAAATCAATCAAACAGCATGATGCTGCCATCACTACGGCTTTCTTCTCGAGATTCCTAGAGCGCAGGACTAATAGTTGAGCTGTCCACAGATTTACTTCAAACCTCTGCGACACAATTGGGTGACCTTGACCTTGTGGCAGCAGTTTGTCGCGATGGATTTCATCCGCGGGCGCGAGAGGAAAAGGGCGGAGTACAGATGCACACCGAACAGATCTCTATTTGCAGAAAACAAATTAAAAGACGCAAATCATTTTCCGTCTGCAACACCGTGTCGGTCGACCGCATAAAGCAAACAACAAAAGAGATTGATTTTTTTTTTTTTTTTTTTTGTGGTCGCAAGGTGACAGAATGTGGGAAAGAGGTGTGGAAACTTTGTACACTGTCCCAGCTCACAGCAGCTGTGTTAAAAAATGACTTCTCCTTGCAGGCTGGAGGGACTAGTTTTGGTTTTAAAGCCGCCCTCAGAAAGCTGGATTTGCTTTTCAAACAACAACCCACCCTGCACTTTGGCATTTAAATAATTTCATACAGTGGAAACATGACTTAAGAGGTGGCCGCTTTCGAACAAGGACTCCACTATCACAGCGTGGAGTCGGCCGAGTCACGCGTTACACAAATTAACGGCCGCCTGTTCGTCTCACTGGTGATGCTAACCGCTGATGTCGGCGTTCAGTCATCCCGAGACGTGTGAGGCATTTGATCTGAAGGGGTGGATCCGAACAAACACAGCGCTCTGCTCCTTGTGGTTGAGCAATGCCCAAATGCCCTCCAAAAATGAAAGGCGTGTGTAAGAGAGGAGTCTGGAGAATTTCAAAACAAAAGCCAGAAGCCGGCCCGACCGCCGCCAAGTCACTGCTGGCCTTCTCCTTTTGCACAATCACAAATCTCTGCAGTCTGTGGTCGGCCGTCTCATTCCTCTGCCGTTTTGCACAACGTGCTACCCTGCCCTGAGATTTCTTCACTTTTTTTTTTTTTTTTCTGTAAAGAGAAAATATCCCTCAGGCTCATTTACAGGATTTACAGGGAGGAGGAGGGATTGTAGGTGAAATACTTCTCTGAATGCGGCAGATCACACAAAAGGAGGGGAGGCAAGAGTTAGTGTTGCAACTCCCACCTGGCCTGAGGCTGTTGAGCAACTGAAAAAAAAACAACCATCACCAGGCTGGTTTTGGTGATAAACGTCTTGGTGGTGGACAAACACCTGAAAAAAAAAAAAAAAACAACACATTTTGTCTCTTTATCTGTAAACTCTAATGTATTTTATGGATTTCATGTCAGGCAGACACAAAACAGTGCACGATTGCAACAAAGCAATAACATAGCAATCTGAAAAGTGTGGCGTGCATTTGCATTCAGCCCTAGTGAGTCGGTGCTTTGTAAAAGCAATTACAGCTGCTAGTTTTTTTCATATGGTTTTACATTTATGTCCCCGTTGAAGACGTTGACTGTGTGCCTTTTTGTGACAGGAACATGGTTGGCCAGCCCTTTTTCCAGTGGGGGATGTGTGGCCCCTTCAGCCCCCCCTCTTAGGGGCACCGACGTCTCCACTTCTTCTAGAAATAGTCCGAGTGCTAAAAAAAAAACCCCAAAAAACATTCATATACTTTCTAGTAATCGTTTACTGTTATTTGGTGTCAGAAACCTCTTAATACTGACGTCACACTCAGCGGGCCCTGCCCCTCGCCTAGCAACCCAAACAGAGCTCCGCCCACTTCCGTTACTAAAACACAAGCGCGTTTGGTTTTCAGTTATGGACTGGAAGGAACAACATGTAACCGCAGGGTCAAAGATGTAGGGCTGCACAACTGCTCATGTGTTTGCAGCTATTTTCACGTATGCAAATGAGCTGCCAAAAGCAGCTCATTTGCATAAAAGTGACAGAGTCCTAAAACAAAGAGATAAAGATAGGCAGAGCAGAGTCTATTTTGTGAGAATGATTTTGTGCAAGAAATGTGGTAAACATGTTTTGTGTATCCCACAGACTTAATGTGACTTGTTAAAAAAAGGGAAGCTAACAGATCTCCTTTAAGGTCTGGGCTTTGACTGGGTCATTCTAACATTTTACTATTATTTGATCTAAACTATTCCACTGTAGTCCTGGCTGGATGTTTAGGATTGTTGGACACTATTTGATAATTACTTCAGATTTTTTAGGAGTTTTAGAGAAAGAAAAACAATTTATCTACATCATCTGATTTATTCTCTATGTGGTCACTTTACCAAGCTACCGTATCAGCTTTATCTTCTCTGGACAAGTCACCATAGATATTGAAGAAAAACACAAACTTCACAGTTTCCATTCCTTTTTTTTTTTTTTTGTTCCTGTTGCTTAGCAGTGCGGTTATTACCAGCTTCCTTTTCCCAGACAATGGATGCATATTTTCGCATTCTACGCCTCACACTGCTCAACAGGAAGGGAGTCATTTCTCACTCCTAACCAGCCGGGGATTATTGAGAAGTGGCTCCGGTTCAGGTACAAACACATCGCTAACCGCTGGACCTGCACAGCACAACCCGCACGACAAAACAGCCTTTTTCCCCACACCTCCACTGAGCTCAAGCCTGTGGAAGGTAACAGCAGGTCAGCGGGTTTTTCTTAAAGGTTTATCACCTAAAATTAAAGGACTTCTAGTAGCATCAAGGGACGGAGTGACGAACTGTGCGGGTGGACGAGGCGTTTAAGGAGATTCTTTATATAGTAGAGTCAGGTTAGAGCCCAACATGAGAACCTTAAGATGCTGGCTTATTACTAAATACTAAAATACTTATGTTTTTGTTTTTTGTTTATTTTAATAATATAAGTGAACTGCTGCCATATTTAAACTGGTGACCAATATGTTGCGGTCATCATGTCCAAAAATATCCTGTTAATTCTGCTTTTTTGGAGTGACTGTACAAGAAAATGTCCTGGACTTGGTTACAGAAACTCTTAAATTATGCATTTGGGCTCAAATGTACACATAAACACAGCGGCGGTTCTTGCAGGACTGGTGCCCTGGGCGAGCCCCTCCTTCTGCTGCCCCCCCAACCAATTAAAACGCAAAAAATTATCAAAATATATATATGTATTTATTGTAAACTGGAATCCCAGCACTTAGCAGGAAACAAAATGAAATTACTCCACATGTGTGCAAGTAGCAGAAAACAACTGACAGATAAGTTGTGCTTTTTCTTCTAGTTCTTGGTCACCCTGCCCCGTTCTAATGCCACCCTGGGCAACCGCCCATATCAAACTCAGCCACTGCTCACGCCACTTATATTTAGATAAATATCCTTCAACGAGTTGCAGATGTTTTTTTTTTTTGTAACACAACAAATTTCTGAAGTTTAGCAGAGCTATCCTAAATTGTTTGATTTCCATGGACAAACATGTTTTCCATCGTCTTCTATTTGATGATAGGCTTCCCTTTCAGCGGTTCCTGGGTTGTGACCGTTTAGGTGAGACAATTAAAAGCTGGAGGAAAATCGGGTGTTTTAGTGGAACAACCGTGTCAAACACAGGTTAAAGATAGTTTTAGGAAGGACAAAGCAGGCTAGCGTCAAGTTTCTGAAGCCACGTCTGTGTGAAGGAACCAACCAAATTAGATGAGAACCAAGAAGGATGGTTTAAAAAAAAAATACATGTGGAACTTTCTGGAAGGTGTGTGTCCTGTTACTTTTGGAGTAAAATTAATTACATTTCAGTAAGAAACATAGTCAAACATGGACTTGTACATCCACCTCTGATTGGTTCAAATAAACGCAAAATGAAGATTTTTAATGTGCCTTACTCTAATTTGAGAATAAATCTGGTGGAAAATGTTCTTAAATATGTTCTACTCTTACTTTCTACTTAGTTTATGAGTAAAATGAAACGAGTAAATACCAGCTTAAAGCCAAATGAAGAGAGTATGCCAAGCAAGCAACAAATAAAACCTGTCAGGGATCAGTTTTACGCATCTGTAAAGCGGAAACTCTAGTTTTATTGTACAGTAAACATTTATAGCGATTTTCTAAAGGTTAAGTATCATCTGAGCCACAGTTTTCACTCAACAACGACTATTTCCTCATGTATTTAGCCGAGCTAGCATGTTTCCACGATCACCAACCGCAGGGGTTTCAGTCACTTGGACACTTTTTCCCTACAAATCACATCTAACTCTACTGCCTTCCTTATGTCATCACTTCCTGTCGTTGCAAAGCATTTCTGCTTCCTCCTGCTCCCAGTACAGTGACACCCATTTATTTCACCCAGCTCACACACACAAAGCCTTCCTCTCTCAATGAAAACCAGACACACACGCCGTCCTCACACTCTGAACCAAAAGAAAACAACTCCAGGCCGTAGCTAGGCAACTCCAAATGTGAGTCATCCCACTGCCGCGCCCTTCATCAACAGATCGGCCGCCCGCCCCTTCTGTGAGGTTCTGTTTTAGCAGCGACGTGAGAATAATTCGACCAGCGACCGGACGTCTGCGTGTTTCATCTGGCAGAGCGAAGTGAGTTCGTTTCTGAGCCGCTTCAGGAAGACAGACATGCATACGAGGACGGTTTTATTTATTATTCTGTTCCTTGACATCATAAAAAAACTTATTGAAGAAGTTGTAAAATGAAAATTTGTGACAATGGCTGCGTTTTAAAATAGCATTTTATGTGTAAATAATGAAATAAAAGTGCGTCTTGACAATGAAGCTAAACATTCTCAGTGGGTTTTTGGAAGGAATTTACTGGCTTAGTCTGAAAAGTCACGGGAATTAATTATATGAAGGGCAAAGGCCAATTTACTAGAATCCCTTCACTGGCATAATGTCAGTAATCTAATGTGGCGCACTGTCGCCCTCTAGTGGAGGAAGGTACTCGGTGAGGAGGTCATGTAGGGCTGCACAATACTCGAAATAACATTTTCAAAATTATCCAATAAATATTGAGAAATATATATATATATATATATAAAAATAGTAATTTTTAATATTTGATTTTTAACCCAGTTGTGTCACTTCCAGTCAGAAAAATAATTATCGGTTAAAATAACTAAATTTCCATCCCGCTTTTGAGATTTTTATTTATAAAAAAGAAGTTCTGAAAATCATGCATGCAGTATTTATTGTTGCTCTACAAAAATAGCAGACGTACTGAATTTGTTCTGGTTGCAATATTGTAAACAGCAGTGTAGATTATTGTTTTACTCTTTTGTAAGTAAATACTTCGTTAAGGTGCCAGTCTGAGTTTATGTGAGTAATAAAGTTCTCAAATGTTGTGAATGTTGCTTTGAGATTTATTACATTATAGCAGTGCCATTTAAAACCTGTTTCCCCAGCACTCTATTTTTTATTATTATGCTTGGATACAGCCTTCTAGGAACAGCCAATTTCTTTAGTAATGGCCTTTGGCAGCTTACCCCCCTTATGCCGGGAGTCTAGGCCATAACATAACATATTGCAAGCTTAAATTCATTTTTTTTTTAATTAGTATTATGTAATACTCTGATTATCTGAGAAACTGCATTTCAAGATTTTATAAATTGGGAACCACAATAAGCAAAATGGACAGAAACGAACACTTAAAATGTATCACTGTGTGTGAAGAATCTGTTAAATAAATCCCCCTTTTCATTAGGCCCGAGCAGCAGAGCGCTGGCGAAGGCCTATTGTAATCGCAAGAAATTTGGCCATTTTTCATTTTTAGTCACGTCGAACTTTAACAAACTCCTCCTTGAGATTTTGACCATGTCGTATCTGAGCGAACTCGTCCTACAGCTTTTGAGACCCAGGTTTCAAACTCAGTCAGCTCAGTCTTGAGGCATTGAAGTTCAAAAGTTATCATAGGAATTTTCGTACATCAAAGCATGTGGGTGTGGCCAGGCCTCAAATCTGGCCATGCTCCATGAAACATCAAGATGGAATAACTTCCTGATATAAGATCCCGGCTGCATCAAACTTCATTTGTATCATCACAGACCAGAGCTCATCACATTCACATGGTCAATTGGTAACATCACTCTAGCACCGCCCCCTTCCAACAGGAAGGGGGCGGTGCTACGAGGCCTCCAACGCCGCTTTAACTAAAAATGTAAATGTATACATAGATACATTTACATTGCAATGTATATATCAACTTCGATATCAATCAATTGATCGATATCGAAGTTGATAGTTTTTTTTTTTAACTTTATCATAATGGGCACAGAAAACTATGGCTTTGTTTTTAATTTTATATTCTTTTATGTCATACCCTTTGTTAATTGTGCATAAAATGCATCATTAGCTGATGGAATTTGATTCTGCTAATTCCCAATTTTATCTTCAGATGAGCATGAAGCCAAAGAGCCACAAAGGAATGAGGGATGGGGAGTGGATGGCAAGGCGCTGGGGTTTGGCCTTCCAATGCAGGGAATAGACCAGCCCCAAGGCAGAAGAAATGGCATGATCCCTATCAGAAGGCAAAGTGAAGTCACTGTTTCATTCACTTGTATGTGTAGATATGTTTATATAAAAAAAGGACAGACATGAGTAGCTGTCATTAATAAGAATATGTTACACTGTTTCACATAGAAAAATGCCCCATGGTCTGTCCCCAGGTCGGGGACAGACCACCCTTTTTGGAGCGTCTTGTGACTTTCACACTGCTAAGGTAAGCTGGTTTAAAATAATATCTAATAACAATCACTTATTAGTCAAATTTAAAGCTATGTCTTGTCTCTTGCAAT